>APFE031068030.1:0-11725 GCA_000404065.3 Pinus taeda | reverse complement strand
TCTCTTTTCACTCGCTCCCTCCCTTAGCTTCTCCCTCTCTATGTTTTTCTTCTTTCCTCCCTCTCTCCCCCTCCAACTACATATCTCTATCCCTCCCTGTCTCTTCTTCTCTTCCTCCCTCTCTCCCCCTCTCTCTCAATTCCTCTTTCTCACCCTCTCTCTCTCTCTGTCTCTCTCTCTCTCTCTCTCTCTTGCAATCCTCAATCTTGCCCCATTACTCTCTTCCTCTCTCTCAACTCCCCTATCTCTTTCTTCTTCTGTCTCCCTTTCTCTCCTGCCACCCTCTATCTTCCCTCTCCCTCCCTCTCTCTCTCTCTCTCTCTCTCTCTCTCTCTCTCTCTCTCTAAGTATGTTGCTATATCCATAACTTTATCCTTATCTCTCCTTATCTCCCCCTTGTCTCCATCTCTTGATATATGTCTCTTTATCTCAACCCTAAACACACACTTCATCTCTATCTCTCCATGGTCACTCTGTCTCTCTTCACTTCTCACTCTCTATGTCTTTCTTCTTCCCTCCCTCTCTCTTTAGTTCTCACACTCTATGTCTTTCTTCTTACCTACATCTCTCCCCCTTTGTTAAATTGGCAACTAGGGCCAAACTCCATGTGGCTCAGCTTATTTATGGAAGCTCAAATTTTTATTGGATCCCTCTCGTCGAGAGGTGTAGGGTAGATCTAAATATCATCCGATTCCGATAAGTATTTATGGAGATATGAATTTATTTTGATTATGGATTTATTATCAAGCCGACCAGCAACTTATGTAGTCTCAAGAAACCCAAACTTCATGTCTATTCCACTATCCACGCTTTTAGTATAAATAAGAGAGGATTTGGACTCATTAGATACAAACACTTCATGTGATCTCCTTCTCACCACGTCTTGGGTTTTTGTTGAAAAAGAGATACACAAGAAGATGCGTTGAATGATGCCCTAGCATATATGTGGATGATGCCCTAGCAATATGCATACACACATTCAATCCTGAATCATTGTTGAAGGAAAGAAAAGTGAAAGGATAAACGAGAGAAGGTAGCAGTAGTCATTTGAGAAGGTTTTTTCTGTCATACGAAGTCTGTTCTCTTACGTGGCATTCTACTATGATCTACGGTTTCATGGGAATACTATTGGGTTGTAGATCTAATATATCCCCAGATTGGAAGGATAGATGAATACCAAAGAGACTAAAGACATCTAAAGGCTAGAGGAGCCCTATCTCTCCCATTACGTGCATCCGCATACTAAAGAAAAGGGCTCTGTCTTCGCTGACCTATAATAGTCATCCATTTAGCATCAGAAAATTACAAATCGAGAGATTGTTATGTATGGGATGAGTCTTCATGAAGTTTGAGGATAGAAAAAGGCTAGAAGAGCCTATCTAAGATCATCGTTGCTGACTAGAATGGAACACTGTAATATATGCAATATATATATGTTGTCCACACAGTGATGTAAGTGGAAACTTCATGAATGTATGTGGATAAACAACAACAGCTCAATAAATATACATGCGCACAACCCAGGTGGATACACAGCTCAATGAATATATATACACACGCAGTCACTCAGGCAATACGCTGTCACTCAGGCAATATATATATACGCGCATTCAATATATATACATGCACATCTTTCACACTCAGGCAATATATATATTGAAAACGGATTACTGTAGATGACAACATGATTGTGTAGTTTGAGACTGCATGGAGGATTTGGAATCTATAGCCTAGCTACTTTGCTAGGCTGCAAGCCATAGCAAACAGCTAAGGTTGACGACAGTGTTATAGTGTTGCAGCATGATGATGTACATGCAGCATAATGATGATAATGCACATTAGCCAGGAGCTAGATGATGTATGGGAAACATAGTATGTTCGAGCATGATGATGCACATGTAGCATATTATGCACATTGGCCAGGAGCTACATGATGAATGGGAAGCATGATCACGGACAACATGATACATGAATAGCATGATGTATGGGCAGCATAGTATGATGTAGCATGATGGTGCTACACGGTAATGTGCAGCAAATGGACAAGGTGCAACACTATAATAGGTGAAGAAGTCACCTTAGAGAATCAGTTGAAGCAATATGTCTTCAATTGATCTCCATAGATATGATAAGTCAAGGTATTGAGTTCTATTGTAAATGTACTCTCTCTCTCACTTTCTCTGCTGAACTTTGAAGAAGATAAAAGAAAAATTGATCAAAGGTTTCCCCACATTATGGAGTTTGTCCCTAGCTACCGCCAGATCTTGTGTCCTCTTGTCTTGGCATGTCTTATGCGATTTATATTTAAGTTCTATCTGTAGTTTATCTTAATGCTGATGTGGTTCATAACCATGAAAATTTAAATAAATTTCTCTAGCATAGAACATACCTAAAATTAACATGGCATCAGAGCTGAGGTGAAGACAATGCCCAAGAAAGAGTGAAAGAGAAATCACCAAAGACAGTTGGGACAAGATAGAAGGATCAATGGGTTATTCATAATTCACCTATGGTGAAGTCGAAGCAGAGCATATTATGAGAATGTCATAGCAGAACTTTTGATAGCCTACCTAAAGATCACTTCATTGAGAATTTCGGATCTAAGGGTGGAAGGAAAGGTAGATGTCTTGGTTATGAGTTTAGCCCTTATGCGAAGGAGTGTCCGAATGGAAGAGATGTAGGTCATCAAGGACACATTTGACTCTTCAAGGAAACAAGGAACCCCAATAATGGACGTTGAAGGTTTTAAAGTGGCATTCATCGATGGAAAGGTACGTGTTTGAAAATATAATTTTCAAAGATGCTTTTGAGTTCAAGGATGTATTAAGTTACAGGAAGTCTACTGGGGACCACGTGCATTGACACATAGCATTGGAGGTATGTGAGTCAGATGGTGACAAGTAAGCTTGAATTCAAAAAGAGCATGAAAGTACATGTCTGAGATGTACCGAAGGAAAATCTTACAAGGCGACCATTCCTCTCATGTAGCAGGTCCACAGGTTTGAAACAACCCATGTAGTTTGAGATTCATGAATGGGATATCATGTATATAGGTGGAAGAAAGACCGAGTCTATGGCTTGAAGCAAAACACCCCAGGCGTATTATGAGAGGACTGATAGCTGTTTGATGAAGCTGAGATTCACTAAGGAATGAAACCAATATACACCATTATTTACAAGTTTATTCACTCTAGTGGTTTCTCATAGGCCTAGTTTTTGAAATTATGCTCTGATACCATTTGTCACGTACCCAATTTTTGCCTATATTTGGTTTTTTTTAGTTACAATGTTTTACATGGATATTGTCTCCTTGTAACATGCACTGGCCTCTAATAATAATACATACATTTGAGTTTAGAACATAACATTCTATCGTAAAATTCACACGATGAAATTTGGTAATCAATTAGCCATCTCACTCCATATGTATATCCTTGATGTAGATATACTCATTGTTTTAGTATACTTTGTATAGATACTTCTAATGATAAAAATATTGTTACCCGATGAGGTAATCTTGGTATGTCCTTATCTAAATTGTACCTTGCTTAAGTTCTAAGGCATCTAATATGTATGACCACTTGGGGGTCTAGTTGAGCTTGTATCCAACCTACGTTTCTATAGTCCATTCATTATTTCTAACATGTAAATTCACCTAATCAGGCACCCATGTGGGATGTAAGGGGTGCTCTATAGATTTTTACTGTGCTCATATGCTTACACTTGGTGATATGAGACTAGCACATGCCAAATGTCCATGTGATTAAAACATTCCATTAGTATTGGGCTCCATCTATCGCAACGATTTACATGATTTCAATATAGGGTTGTGGTTTATCTACTCGAATCTTAACTCCTTCACCTCTCATTTCACTTTGTTTATTCATAAAACATTTTCATGAGGGTGAGAGGGTTTATGCAGCTATAATCTATTTGTCATGCCCATTTGGCCATTTTATGTAGTTGTACTCTTCTACTGTAGCATTTTCAGCTTGGTGATAGATAGGAATGACTAGAGAGGTCTTTATTCAGAGTCCTTATACTCAAAATTTGTAATCATCCTCTTAATAAGCTTGTGGAATCAATGAGATTTATCTTACTTTCAAGTGTTACGCTACGTTTACTTCACTAAGGTACCCATCAGGTGATGAAATTGACTAGAATTTGGAGGGCCTGGGTTCCTTAGAGGTACCATGGTCATTCATTAAAATTTCTCGCCCTTTTTTTACCTAGTTGGTTATGGAATACCCTGGAGTTCTGCTTCCTAATCTCTTTCTTTCCTCATTTTCTTTGTCATAGAGTTATGGCATGTGTTGTTGTGTGATTGTCGTGTTGTATCCATAGGTAACTTAAAATGGGTTTAGCATAATTAGTGTGTTATTTTTTTTTATTTTGAGTAGTAACATTGCTAGGTCCATATACTACTAGTGTAGCACCTTATTTTTATTTTTGGCATAGCCCCATCTTTTTTTGTTTTGCCCATGTAGTCCCTATATTGCTATTATTGTGCCCCATCAAAGTCGACTATCGTTATTATTGTGCAAATTATTATTGTTACGTAGGTTTTGATTATATTGTGACCCCTTAGACTCATATATATAGAAAGGAGGTATTTTAATTTGTATCATCCCAGAATTTTTCATTTATGTAATGTGAAGGATGTTTTCCCCTCAAAGAGGATACATTCTTATTCGTTGATCTATGCTTTTCTGAGCTGGATGCATAACATTTGGTATGAGAGCTTTTGTTTCAAGGGTTTCACTATTGCAAACAGGTCATTGTGGAACTTTTACTATAACTATTTTTCTACAAAGTTTCAAAAGCTAAAAGTTTTACCACGAGGAGTTGAAATCGTGATGAAATGTGTGTAAACATTTCAGCTATTTATTTGCTATAGTTTGAGAGATATGATCCACATAAGTTAGGGTTTTTGCATGCTCCAAAATTTCATCTCACATAGGTGGGCTTGATAAAATAATCATATTGTCCTCTACGAGTACTGGATTTGAATTTTGAAAAACATTTCCACAATTGAACAGATTGTAGTATCTTGTGTATCATTTTTAGTGCCGAATGTAAAAACAATAGCACATGGAACTCTGTACAAGTTCATTGTACTGAGTGAGTCCATAATCAGGCCATCAATGGAGATTGGACATAACTCTACCTTGAATAATCAAAATTTAGTTTGACTTGTGGCATTGGAAAGAAGACGTAGAGGGCTACCATAAGACCTTATTTCAAACCTTGAAGATCCAAATTTATAGAGATACAAAAAATTCAATACTGAGCTCCTACAAGGCAAGAAAAAAGTGTGTATTGTTTTAAAATTTGCATAAGTTTTGTTTGAAAGATCAGTTTGAAGTGATCCAAGTGGCATATTGAAGCATAAATATCATTGTTTTATTCCAAAATGACTCAAGGTAAGAAAAATGAAACACCTAGTAAGCAACCATAAATGGAAACAAAGAAGTCCACCACTCAAAACTATAGATATGGAAGTGTTGCTTCTTCTATCCTTCCAACACCTACAAGGTTGACACCACAGTAATTGGAAGAAAAAAGAGAAAAAGGGCTTTGTTATAGTTATGATAGAAATTAAACTAAAGGTCATAAGTGTGCTGAGAAGAAATTATTTTACGTAGACTATGAAGAGGAAGAAGAAAAGGAACAAGAAACATCAAGAGAAGAGCATATACACCAGGAACCAACCCCAAAGAATGAATAAATGAATCCGAGCATATCTTGTACTGCATTGGAAAGAATTACTACTCCCCAAACTCTCAAGATAGAAGGACATATCAAGAATAAAAAGGTGATAATGTTGATTGATTCAGGTAGTAACCATAATTTTATTCATTGTAAGATAGCCAAGGAATTGAATTGCTTCCTATATCCAACAATAGTGTCAAGTGATGGTTACAAATGGAGGAACTATAAATTGTTCTGGAAAATTCCATAATATTAGGCTAACCATCGGGGAATATGTATTGAATAGTCTAATTATCTCCATTCCAATCGGCAGCATTGATGTTGTACTACGAGTCCAATGGCTACAATATTTGGGTACAATAGATTTTAATTTTCAAGAACGTTTGTTGAAATCTGTTTTGGAAGGAAAGGAAGTTGAATTAAGGGGTATCATAGCGAAACTAGGAAAGCTAATCAGCTGTAATGGCATGAAAATGCATATAAATTAAGAAAAACAAGGCGTAATTGAGATCATCTACTTCTATAGATCTCTAAAAAGACTTGCATAATCATTCCAAGGTATTTGAGATTCCCAAAGGCCTCCCACCTATTCTAGATCATGATCATGCTATTTATTTGATTCCATGAAGTGTTCCTCTAAACATCAGCCCTTACAAATATCCCTATTCCCAAAAGAGTGAAATTGAATGTATGGCTGCAGAAATGTTAGAGGTCGGTATAATTAAACCTACTCAATTTTTTTTCTTTACTTGAGTAGTATTGGTGCATAAGAATGATGGATCGTGGCACATGTGTCTGCATTGTAGGGAGCTCAACAAGTTCATTATTAAAGATAAATTTCCCATTCCTCACATTGATGAATTGTTGGATCAATTACATGGAGCAATTGACTTCACCAAGTTTGATGTTTATTTAGGATATCGTCAAATTAAAATGAATACTAGAGATATTCTCAAAACAATATTTAGAATTCAAGACGGTCATTATGAATTTTTGGTCATGCCTTTTGTCCTTTCCAATCCACCTTCTATATTTCAAGGTTTAATGAATTCCATTTTCGAAACCTTGTTTAGAATTTGGTTTTTAGTATTTCTTGATAATATACTAATGTACAATGAGTCTTGGAAGGATCATGTCGAACATTTTGATAGGGTGCTCAAATTCTTGGAGGAGAAATAATTATATGAAAATATTTCCAAACGTTTCTTTAGAATATAGGAAGTGGAAAATCCCCAAAACCATAAAGCATATTTGAGGATTTTTTGAGTTGAGAGCATATTATCACAAGTTTTCTAATAATTGTGGGAGAATAGAAGCACCTCTAACAACATTACTAAAGAAAGATGCATTTTCTTCGACTCCAAAAGAAAATAAGGCATTTGAGCATCTTAAAGAGGTTATGTGCCAAGCACCGGTCTTAGCTATGCCCGACTTCACAAAAACTTTTATTGTGGAATGTGATGCCTCAAGAAATGGAATTGATGTTGTTTTACGAAAGATGGAAGACCCATTTCTTTTGAATGCCATTTATTCAAAGGAAAATATTTACACAAACATGTTTATGAGAGGTAAATGTTGGCAATACTACATGCACTAAAGAAACCACAACCTTACATAATGGGAAGACACTTCAAGGTAAAAATAAATCATGATAGTCATAAATACTTTTTGGAGCAAATATTATCCTTAGAAGAGAAGAAAACATGGGTCACAAAGACTGTTAGGTCCCTACACTACTAGTGTAACCCGTTATTATTATTACTGGAAACCCCTTATTATATTGTTGTGCCGATTTAGTTCCCATATTGTTATTATTGTGCCCCATAGAAGTCCAATATTGTTATTGGTGTGCCCTTAGATTATTATTGTTATGTCAGCTTTGATTATATTATGACCCCTTAGACTCCTATATATAGAAAGTAGGTCTTGTTATTTGTATCATCCAAAAATTGTTCATTTTTGTAATGTAAAGGAGGTTGCTTCCTCGAAGAGACTAATTTCTAAGGCGTTGATCTTTTTCTCTATCTTTTTTGTGAGTTGGTTTCGTAACATTTGGTAGGAGAGCTTTGGATTCTAGGGTTTCACTGCTAGGTCATCGTGGAATTTTCGCTACAAAGTTTCCGAACATAAAACAAACTCATTTGAGAAATAATCTTTACGAACGTCGGGTCCAAATTTCAGATATTTTCTCGCTATATTTATTGAGATATGATCTAAGGACGTTAGGGTTTTTACAAACTCCAAAATTCCATCTCAAATAGATCAACGTGGAAGTTTTGCTATAATTTTTTTTCTACAATGGTTCAGACTCTCGAATTAAAACCCATTTGAGCTGAAATCATGGTGTAATGTGGGCCTGAAATTTAGATCTTGTTTTGCTATCCAGTAAATTGGATACTGTAGATGGAGCAATATCTTTATCTACATGATATACGACTGTTACAAAATGTATATATTGCATATTTATATTTAGAACCAAATCAGTTTGTATGGTATAGAGTGTCTTTTTGCTCGTAAATCACTTGTCACCTGGTCAATTTTCACGGAGGAAATGATAGCATATTATGAGGATACAAAGAGAAACACCTTCCTTAGATAGTTGATAAATCTCAAACAAAAGGGTTCAATGGAAGAGCATATTGAGGACTTCCAAAAATTGAATATAAGGGTAAATGATATTCTAGAGAAGCAAAGGATTGATGCCTTCATAGTGACTTTAAAGGATAACATTCAACAAGAGGCTCGTCTTTGGGAACCTGATTCATTAGAGAAGGCATTCAGGTTGGCAAGAAAAATTGAAAGTAGAATTATGGAAACAAGGAATCCTACCACTCACAGCTATAAATATGGATGTGTGTTTGCTCCTAGCCTTCCACAACCTACAAGGTTTACACCGAAAAAATTGGAAGAAAATAGAGAAGAAGGGCTTTGTTACAATTGTGATAGAAAATACACTAAAGGTCATAAGTGTGTTGAGAAGAAATTATTT
Organism: Pinus taeda; assembly: GCA_000404065.3. Lineage (NCBI taxonomy): Eukaryota > Viridiplantae > Streptophyta > Pinopsida > Pinales > Pinaceae > Pinus > Pinus taeda. The sequence goes on along the minus strand of APFE031068030.1, from coordinate 3,024 downwards.
TACATACATTCTGAAGTGGAGGAAGAAAAGGATTAAGAAATGTCAAAAGAAGAGGATATACACCAGGAACCAACCCCAGAGAAGGAAGAAATGAATCCAAACATATCTTCTAAAGCATTGGTAAGAATTACCAATCCTTAAACTCTCAAGATAGAAGGACATATCAAGAAGAAAAATGTTCAAGAAGTGAAAGATGACATTGACCATTAAGAAATGAGTCCAACAATATCTTGTAATGCATTGGCAGAAATTACCACTACTCAAAATCTCAAGATAAAAGGACATATCAAGAAGAAAAAGGTTCAAACAGTGAAATATGACATCGAGCATCAACAACAATTTCTCGAACTTTTAAAAGATAACACCACTTTGGTGCATAAACAATCCCTACTGCATCGTACACTTAACTAGTAGAAGAAAAATAAAACATGAGACTTTAAATACAAGAGGACAAGAAATAAAACATACTGTAATGTTTCTCGAATCTTGGAATCAAACTGGCTTTTTATTGTTGAGTCTGTGAAGCCATGACTTTATTATGAGGTTTTTGATCAACATTAATGTTGTGTGACACTTTTGACAAAACATTCAGAGGCATTTTTAATTTTTGTAATTAACATATAATAACATTATTTAGGCCATCATGGAAGTGATGCAAGCCCTAGGTGGTCATCACATGCCCGTCAACAAACCACTGGCTATTTTAAGAAAACAATAAACCACCTTCTGGGACTCCCCTCTATTGGTTTTGGCAAAGTGGGTGAGAGAAACCAAGACTATTCCCTGTCTCTGATCTTTCAATTAATGGTTTTACAACTTGGCTTTCCTGGGATCTCATCTCAAATAAACATTGACTTGTGTGACCTCCTAGAATTTTGTTATTTTGAGCATGAAATAATGTGATTTGTCAACTATTTTTTCACCTACAAGATATATAGCAATGGAATTTTTTTGGCCTGTATTCCAGATGTGCTAGACTATATGGTAAACATATCCATCGTAATTCTTATTTTTTCTACAAGACCAGGCTTGATGTATGATTCATCCTCAAACACATCTAGCCCTACACGAAACATAGTATTTTCTTTCAAATAGTCCACGATATTTTCTTCATTAATCACTGGGCCTCAACTTGCATTTACGAGAATCACTTCCTTAGACATGATCGATGACTTGTCTTTGTTAATCAAATGATAAATAGTCTTTTCCAACACATGATGAAGGTTTATCGGGTCAACGTCTCTCAAAAAATTGTCAATAATGGAGCTCATTTTTCATGTAACTAGTGCTTCAACTTAGGACACAAAAAAAAACTTTCGATAATTTGTTGCATATTTTTCAAGTCAAGTGGATTGGTATAAATCATAATATATGGGATTCATTCTAGAAAATCCATAATCATTTAGACATACACAGAGTCAATTCTTCTAAATTAGATTTGTTAACTTCGTTATAACCAGCCTAGATCCATCTTAATTTTGGATCTATCAAGCACCAAAAGCAATTGAATCTCTCAAGGTGAAAACCTATTTTTTGAGTGAAAAACATGAGGAAAGGTTTGCACCTTGAGATATTTAATCACTCTGAGTGCTTGATAGATCTGGAGTTAAGATGTGTCTAGGTTGGTTTCAGTCATGTGCGGCCAAGGAAAATCTATCAAACATACGATTAATTTTATCAATAATATGTGAAAAACATCTAATATTGGTAAACCATCTTAAATATGTTTGAGATTTATCTAGTCATTTTAATTTTAATTTGTGTTAGTGATAAATATTATCAATAACTTTAACGATGAAAATTGATGAAATAAAAATTTTGAATGCAATGTGACAATGTAATAGTGTTGAATGATAGAAAATGTGAATAATAAAATTGTAGCCAATTACAAATAGTGTTCATCGTGGTCAATCTCAAACTATTTCCTTCTAATATTCTTATTGTCATGCTTATTAGTTTTCTTATATTTTCATATCGATTATATGGAAAGGAAAGTTGAAATTGTAATCCCTTTAAATATTTAGATCGAGTTGTTGCGGTAAACATCATACCTTATCTCTCTTTGCTCTCCAATATTTATAGGTTGAATTACTATAAAAGAAAAATCAATGTACATTGTCAATAATTTTTTGCACTTACATTGAAATCAATGCACTATTGATTCAATCACTTTAAACTTAATGTACCATCATACATCCAATTGCATAAAATGAGAAATCAACATTTACAATCAAATCAATGCATCTAATGCAAGAAATAAAATAGTATTAGAAAACACCATGTAAACTAAAATCAATGCATCTAATCCAAGTAACCAATAGGATAGGAAATTAACATCTACATTCAAAATCAATGGATCTAGTGCAAATACGAAAATAAGGTTAGGAACCAATATCTACATGGAAATCAATGCATCTAGTGGAAACAATCAAATAGGATTAGAAATCACCATCTACACTAAAATCAATGAATTTAGTGCATGCAATCAAATATGATTAGAAATCATCTACATTGAAATCAATGCATTTAGTGAAATAAATCAATTAGTATTAGTGATCAACATATACATTAAAAGCAATGCATCTAGTACAAGTAAGAAAGTAATATTAGAAACCAATATCTACATTGAAATAAATACACTAATGGAAGCAATCAAATAGGATTAGAAATCACAATCTTCACTGGAATCAATGCATTTAGTGCATGCAATCAAATAGGATTAGGAATCATCTATATTGAAATCAATGCATTTAGTGTAGGAAATCAAATAGAATTAGAAATAAACATCTACATTGAAATCAATGCATCTAGTGCAATAAATCAAATAGGATTAGAAATCACCATGTAGACTGAAATCAATGCATCTAGTGCAATAAATAAAATAGGATTAGAAATCACCATCTACACTGAAATCAATACATTTACTGCAAGAAATCAAATAGGATCATAAATAATCTACATTGAAATTAATGGTTCTAGTGCAAATAATCAAATATCATTAGAAATCAACATCTACACTAAAAT
>APFE031068027.1:18424-35554 GCA_000404065.3 Pinus taeda | reverse complement strand
TGCATCCTTCCTCATATTTAATAAAATAAACAAATATATGTATAAGTTATAAAATAAAAATAAAATACTGATGAATAAAAATGAAAGTATAAATCAACATACCTTTTTAAATGTAAGATAAAAATATTTTAGAGTTGATGTAGAACTTGAATCTGGATAGTTTCATACAACATCATCTCAACTATCTTCATTCAACAATTTAACCATTTGTTCTTGTATTTTCATGTAAACTTTGTGGCTAAATAGATAAAGTAAAAAAAAAATTAATATAATGATATGTATAAGAAAGTCTACCAAGAACAATATGATATATTTAAAAGGAAATTATAATCTAGAAATAAGTAAAAATAATTCAACAAACTTACTTTTGAAAATCTTAAGACATTTCCTCCAATGGTAATTCCCCTGACCTCACATGACATAATATTGCTTTGACAAGTTTTTCATCCTTCACTCCTTGCGTTGTTCTCCAAGGTGTGATAGTCATATCTTCTGGAAGCTGCTTCATTTTAGAACCTAATTTACTATTTTTACATATCAATGGTTTAGACCTTTTGACCTTTTGGTTTTTAATGCCAATGTTCTCCCACATGCTAAAAATATCATTAATCAATTCCCATATTTCTCTAGTTCTAAATGCCAACTGGAAAATGTTATCAATACCTCTGAATATATGAGTATTTACTATGCCTCCCTTTGAATTAATTTTCTCCTAAATTTAATAGACTATTTCTATATAACATTCCTTTCAGAAATCTACAATAACATTTATCTTATCCCCACCACTTTTTTCTTCAAATTCCTTATGAATGAATATAACACTTTGGATGAAAGTCATAGACACCATATATTCATTATCTAAATTATGATCCCATGCCAATGACTTTGCTTTTGTATCTGATAAACCAACATAAATGATACATTTCATTGTTTCAAAACGTTTGTTATTGGGATATTCCTCCATCAACTGCCTTTGAGCTTCTACATAATGGTTCCCCCCAAGCACATAATAATTGTATTCAAGACATTTTGACTTATCAAATGCTTCTTTGTTGGGAATCTGAACTGGATCAACAAGAAGCACATAATTAACCACATGAGCATATGGATTGTATCTCATCAATGTATTCATGTTGTGAACATGCAGGTGGTGTGGCTTTCTGATTTGATACTTACATTGTCCTTCACTTGCCTTATAGATTTGTCTCACATTAAGTTGAAATGTATGATCACCCTCAATTAAGTTTCTCTCTGTTAGGTCTGTCGAATGACATTTTGTTTTGTTTTAATAATCTCATCCTCTAAATCATCTCGTGGTGTAATTATTTCCTTGCTTTCTTTTGAATTTTAACTAGGATCTTCACTGTTGGTGATGACTACTTGAGAATGTTCAAGTTTACTTTTCTTCCTCCTAAAATTCTCATCATTAACTAGAACAAAGAAATTCTTGGGCATTTTTACTTTTGCTCTTTTATGGCTCTTCTCATTTCTAACATCAGTTCCAATGTCATCCTCAGTAATGAAAACATATTCTTTAGTGTTAGTTTCAACTTCCTCATATTCAAAAGTAACCTCTCTAGCTTTGCTAGATTTATCCACTAGAGACTTTTTTCTTCTGAACCCTTGGATGTAGTTTTTTAGCATCATGAATTAGTACTTTTACTTATTTTCCATATCTTCTTATGACCCTAAGTAGAAACCACTGACAACATTCATAATATCTTTCTCTATAAATTGAATGCCTCCCAACATAATTGAAAGACTTTCAACAAAATTATGTCAAACAAAATATCATATGTAAATAAAAACTTAGTTATAAAAATATAATGAGACAGTTACAATAACGCAAAACAGAAATATAAATAACAATACTTATGATATCTTTTGTAATCTCATTTACAATTTGTTTAGGCAACTTTGTAGATACCTCTCTTGTGTCATACAATGAATATGATAACTGATATTTAATCTTGTCATGTGACTTGGGTGGTTTTGTAAGTATATAATCAACTTCAGTGTCTGGTATCAAACACATGTCTATGACCTTTCCCAACACCTCATAAATAACACTATCGTTAGGGATATCAACATATAGATATCCGCACATCTTTGCCTTCTCTTTCTTTCACGTACAATGCATTTTCTGGAAGTTTCACTTTTTTTTTTTATTTCTTCCAGTATGAAATCATATTTTTATCATTTGAGGCATTTGATAGATTTGTAGCTATCAACTTAGGTTTGGTTCGGTCAATAGAGCTTTTTTAGGATCCACCTTTAATTTTAGTAGTCTTTGATCCAAAAAGATTCATAGAAATCCTCTTTGATGCCATTTTCCTGCAAAAAAATATACATATATATAAATCAGTAAATTACAAAAAAACAATAGCTTAAATTAACAACCAAAACAATAAAGGATAAATAATTTTGTAAAACATAACCATTTAAAAAAATAAATAGATAAAAAAATGCATCCCCTTGCTGCCCCACCCCCGTGACTCAACGACCCACCAAAGATGGCATGCCAATTACGCCGAACCTCCTACCCCACCTCAGCAGCCCAACGATTGGCTAGCCTCCTGCTCCAACCTGAAGGCCCAACAACCAATCGAGGTGGGGCGAGGGGGTTGGGCGCCAGCCCCCCGCCCCACCCCAATGACCGAATGACCGACCGAGGTGATGGGTCGATTCCCAGAATTGACCTGGCACCCCGGCTGGCTGTTGGATTGACAGGGTAGGGTGGGGCGTTGCATCACATCAAGGTTTTCTAAGGTTCATTAAAAGACTTGGAGCAAAGTTCTGGAGAAGCTACATTTCTATTAACAACATATTCAACGGAATATTATCACATTTGAAAGTTTGGCTTCCCTTTTGGTGCATGCAAGTTTTAAAATTCAATAGGTTTAATGATTTTTTGTTTTAGAAATTAAAAATTTACATGAGGCAAATTTACCCATTACATCTGCAGTGGGCGTGGTGGGCCTGATCGTGCTCACTGATGGCCCAAGGGGCCTGTGGTGGAGGGGCGGGGAGTTGGGCACTAGCTCACCCCCATCCCACCCCGACAGCCCAATGGTGCACCACCCTAGCTGACCGTTGGGCCACCGGGGTGGGGCAGGAGGCTCGCCCCCAGCCCCCCTGGCCCACTCCAATGACCGAATGATTTTTTGGGGTGGCAGGCCAATTTTCTACCCTTGTACCTTCCATCACCATCATAAGATCATATTGACAAGGGTTGACTATATCCATTGATCTACAAAATTTTAAATTTTTTTAGGTTTCCATGTCACCAATGGAGAATCCATGACCTCCAAAGCAACCCATGTTATTCTACAAACAATTTGGATCTTTATTGTACTATACACTTGGTTTTCTCACATTTAACATTATTACATATTTATGCAACCATACCATAGGGTTAAAAACTCTGCATGCAAAACTTTTGTGCTTTGGAAACCATAGTGATGTCCACCATAGAAGAAGCATAATGAATGTAATTTAAGGAAATAATCTTCAAATAAGTTTATGCAAGTTCCATGACCTCCATGGAGAATTTTAAAGGGCGTATGATAACTCACTCTAAAATATTTTCTATAACCTCAAACATGCTTTTTAAGGAATTTGATTTTGTTCCATGGTTTAAGAGATATTATTTATTTAAGTTATACATATATTGAAGTATCATGGAAATGGGCACCTTGAGTTGTACGAATGATTTTTTCACTACAAGGATCATTACAGGGCAAGAATCTTATATAAATGAAAATATTTCTTCAATACATCAAATGGATCTTCAATATAATTTTATTTTGTCACCTATAACAAACGTTATCTACAAATATGTAGCATGAGGTCCATTGTCAACAAAATTTAATAAAAGAATAAGGTTAAGGTCATCCACACACCCATGATTATGGGTAGACCTGTTACCCATCACTTGTGGGTGATATCCATAGGAGAATGTTTTTCTCCTAGATGGTCCTTAGCTAACAACCAATAGCCCCTTGTAGCCACCTGATAGCTCGATGTGCCACCATATCTCTCACTTGAGCTAACCATTATGCTCCCTCACCCATCTGTAATGATCACATGTTTGAAGGTGGACCTTCCAACCCCAAAGGTATGACTTTTCATTATGTAGTTGGGTATTTTTTCTTACTTATCATGGACACTTTTTGGCATGGATTAGTGGGGGGATTCCATGGAAATAATGTGCTTGTTTATATTCTTGTATCCTCTTTCTAATTTGGTGTTTTACCTTGTATACTAGTCCTGTGGGATCTCCTTTATTGGCTACTAGCTTTGGGAGTGCCACTAGTTGGGAAATCCTGATTTTGGTTGTGTGGTCCCACTTTCCAACACCATATACATCACTCCCCTCCACTCATTATAACCCATTTTCACATATTTTTCATCTGGTTTCACATTTTCCCTTTGGGTCTAGAAGGAGTTAGATTCCCCCTCCACTTGTACACACTTTGAGTGGGGCTTGAAACTATGCCTTGAAGGTTGATGTAGCTGAAATGAAAGTAAAAAAAGTAATTTTTCCACTCTCAACATGAAACGTACCATAAGATGCAACATATGATTGATACCTACAAATTTACCATGTGGGAAAAAGGAATCATGAGCTCTACACCTATCATTATGGTCATCACCCTGGTTCCGAGGGTCCCCTACATTGGTCCCCTGCATCATTAAGGAAGCCATGATTGTCCAAACCCCTAGTGGGTGATGAAATGCCCAACCATAAGGGGGTATAAGAAAAGGCCATGGTAACTCATGTACCACAATTTCTCCCTCCTACATTAATACACCCAAGTGTGGGCTTCCCTCATCATAGCTACCCTTGTACTATAGCATGTGGCTTGGAGCCTTCCCCTCATGTCCCACCCCATTCCATCATTATATCACATGCCATCTACCACTTAATGGATGTACCATGGACTTGTCACTTCCTTAGAGGTTGAGACCACCTAATAGGATCCTTGACTAACCTCCTTCTTGAAATTAGAGACACTTGTAACTCTAAAGCCCATAATGGAAGGGAATATCACTATGAATTTTCCACTTGGTTCCATAGTTTGTAAGATCATTTACTCAATTACACTGATGATTTGTTGTGCTGGAAGGTGAGGAGACATATAGGATCTTATACATTATTGCAGGTGGGTCTTCATCTTGGGGTTTGGTCTCCCTATATAGGGACCAAGCCCTCCAGAGGTTCATATTGGAAATTATAGGGTGAGCGTTGAGAGCCATGGGCCTCCACTATAACAAAGAGAAGATAGCCACATCATGGGATCCTACAGCTCCACTCATGGCTTGCTCGTGTTCCATTTATTTGACAATGATGATGCACCTGGACCACCTTTCCTATCTGTCTACACACTTGCACCACACACATGGGAGTTTTTCTAGAGCTTAGATGGGGTTGTGTCTCACCATGGGAGACAAAGGGAAGGCTTGACTCATTGTTTCGACCCTTACAGATGAGATACATATTTGTTTAATCAACTTGGAGACCCATTAGGATGTTTTTGTGCCCCCACAACCACTTGGGAGCACCATAGGTCATTTGCTTGGAGATCAAGGGGAAATCTCCTTTATCACTATATTTGGAGCCCTTCCACTCATTTTGACACATATTGGACTCCACTTGGCCTTTCAATGGCCATCCTAGCTACTTATCTACCATTTTAGCTCTCTTGAGAGGCTTATTTTTCATATTATGGAGCTATTTGGTGGGCTTGTCACCAATGAGGGTGTTATTTTGTATATTAGAGTCATTTTTAGTGGTTTGTTAGGCGAATTTGACCCATTCAATTTTTTAGAGGCCCATATAAATACAAGTGAAGCCTCATTTGTAACTCATCATCACTTGGGATTTTTGCTAGCTCTTCTTGAGAATTTTGACCTACAATTTTGTGGAAATATGCACTATATTTTCTTGGAGCTTATTGTTGCAAAGTTGTGGATTTATATATTCTTAATTGTATTGTAAGTGCCTTTTTAATATGATAATTATGAAATAATGATTGTCTAATGCAAAAAATGTCTTTCTTATGGTTATTATTGTGCCCTAATTCATGGAAATTTTTTTTAGTCCTTGATACTATTTGAAAAATTTTCATGTGTTGGTCGTAAAGATAATGAATGAATGAATGTTCTTAGGGGATTATTTGCATCCTTCAAAACCCATAATCTTTTCCATTGAAGTATAAATCCCTAAAGTTGTTGTTTAACTACACCCTTAGATAGTGAGGTTGCTGCTTTAGGCCTCCTTGAAGAGTGAAGGTGACAAACTCAATATCATCTTAAGTCCAATCCTCCCAAAAGCGAGGCACTGGTCTTAAATCCTAATGTGATCACTCTAAATCCCTTTTCTTGCCTTTTTCCTCTCTTTGCCCTAACCCTAGACGACCAAGCTAGGGAATCAAATGATTTCCTTTACAACCATCCATTTGAAGTTATGAGTTGGTGGAGAGTTGTGCTGGTTTACCCTCTTCTTTCCCTTTAATTTCGAAGATAATCCCACAGTTGGTTTTAGAGAAACATCAAGCCCTAGTTTTGAAACCATTTTGGTCTAGGTCTCCTTAGGTTAGTGATGTTCCAAATGGCACATTGTGCTTGAAAACTCAAAGGAAATTAATCTCTCTTAACCATTTCCTCTCATCCTTTCTTGACCTAGCCATATTGTTGATGATCATCATAAACGCTAAGCCTTGATTGGATCTTATAGGTCTCTCTTGTGGTCCCAACCTTTTATATGCTTATTACCTCACAAAACCTTAAGATAGGCCCTTCTATTCCTCAAAGAGCCTTGGGTCTGGTACATACTTTATTAATAAATACCTTTAAGCCCTAGATCTAGTATCCCTTCAGCTTTTCCTAGAGAGCCCCTTACCTTGCTTCTAAAGCAAGCGAGCCTATTATTTGAGTCTCTCTTATGAATGGGCCTTAGGAATCACTCTATATCCTATCATTGACTTATCCCTCCTAGTGATTTCCTTTATACTTAGACTCCTCCTATTAGTGAAAGTACGTAAAGAGTAGGAGGCATTGACTGAGGTGACAGTGGGTCCTTGTGCCATTATTGCCACTTGGTCTAGTAGTTGCCCCTTTGGAACCCCTCCTAGAACCCCTACTAGATTGAGCGGAAACAAGACCGAGGAAAACCCTTCTCCAACCTTTTCATTTCGAACTCGGTTGTGGGTTATCAACAAACTTGTGATTATGGGTTAACCACACAAAACCATTCTCTTCATTGGAACTTGGAACATTGTAATCATGATGGTTATAGGTCATTCGCAAACCCATAGTTACTGGATAGCCATACGAAAACATTCTCCTCATTTACAACAAGTTTTAATCCTAATGGTACATTGAGCATAATGGGCTCCCTCTTTCCTTGGCATGGGTTAATGATGGGAACCATTAGTTTCTAATGAGAGAAGATTAATCGAAATATTGGGGTAAATATAGGTTGTGTTCAAATGTATAAGTCACAGAGTCATATTTTTATGTAAAATATAACTTTAATAGATATGTAATTGATGAATTCAAACCTAATTAAAATTGAATCCATCAACAAGATACCTTATAAAAAGGTAATACGAATAGAGTAAAGGTTGTGAAGGAGAGGTCTTGAAACTAGCTTCATTACATGTAATGGTTCTTGTTAATGGAACCCTTCTCCGATTCTCTCTCTCACTCTCTCTATCTTCTCTTATTTTTTTGATGTCTTTAGTTCTTGCATTCTTATAAATGTTCTTGTGATTAGTTTCATGGCAATGCTTTCTCTCCTCCTCTCTCAACATTCAAGTCTTATGGATCATAGCCGCCAAGATATGGATGAGGTATTGAACCATATGTTAGCAACATAGTGGATAAACAAAAAAATGACCAAGCTACATACGCATTCATAATATTTTAATTAATTATAACTAAAATACAATAAGAAAACAAACAATTAAATCAATTTTAAGTTGACATCTAACAACTAGAAGAGGGATGATAGTTCCATCTCTAGTGGGCATAAATCCTTGTTTGGTGTCATTGAAATCTGTATAAACATTAAAGGAACACCACAGTGATACCCAAATTAAAAGAATTAATAATATGGACTAAAACATGAATTTTTTTATAAGCATGTATCACTTTAATTCAACATACCTAAGTTTGTCGTACACCAAATGAATAAGCAACTTTTTCTATAATATCAGTGGCAGAAACTGTCAATGATGCATTTATCGTCTTATGGGGAATGTGATAAGAGATTAACAACTAGAAACAACATATAATTCCATATATATATATATAGACAATCAAGATAATAACATTATTCACAAAAAATATGTTTTCTATTGGCTTCCATGGGCCCATCACAAGTTTATCTACAACTGTTACATCTATGAGGCTCACATGATCCTCCATGTGCCCTCTCCTAGTGGAATTATGCTATTAAAAATGTTGGTCCAACCCCTCTTCTAGCATCACCTATTGGTCGCTTTTGAAACAATGATGTTAGAAAGGTGTCATGTTGTGATAGCGTGTGAGTCAAAATTGTTATTGTTGTATGGTTTCAATAATATTACGAACAACTAGAGTATGTTGGACATGGGGGTTAGGCATTTTTCTAGCTAGATGAGGACCTAGAGCTAGGTTGTGCCTAACATTTTCTCTATTTTGTGCATACCCACGACCCACCCTCAAGAATTCTCCCATGTCAAAGTAGTTGACGTGGACTCCTATCCTAAACTCTACCCATAATTTCTTCAAGAAATATAAAGGTGTCTTGCTATTATTACAAGGAGGTTTATCAAAAACCATGAACCGTATCCATCCAATGGTCTTAGAATGGTTCTTAGGTGTACGAATCCATAGAAATATGTTTCTTATTGATGGATATAGATTAGTTGTATTTAGATCAACCAGTGATAACAAAAACATCTTGTTTGGTAATGTCTAAGTCTCTAATTTGGTCTTTATTTAGACCATTTTTATAATATTCATACATTCTATACCTATAATAAAAAAATATTAATTAATACACCTTAGAATTAAAAATTATGTATATAATTAAAATAATGAATTTGCAAAAAATAATTATTAAAAACTCTCTAATATTTTAAATATCTATATAAATACTTTCCAAATAACAAAAAAAAAATAATAATAATTATATATTTTTTTTTTTTTTAATTTTTTTCCTTATACATCATAATTTTTCTTTTCAATTCTCTATATACCATCTTCTCTAAATTTCCTTCTCATTTCTCTTTATACAATTCCTTAAAATATATCTTTGTTATAACTAATGCCATACTTGTATCAAACAATTTTCCATCTGGGCAAATATAAAACGGTTTATAGTAAAATTTTTGTAGTGTTTCTCATATTGTCGGTTCAATTTAATATTGTGAATCAAATCTATTGCAGATTCGAAAACTCCTTTTTTTTGGGAACATGCACTCATCTTTTCGTTTTATCATTTTATTAATTCTTTCCATTTTGTTGAAACCCAGTGATACTTCAGAACTTTTTGGCATTAAATTATAAATAATTTTATAAAAATAAAAATAATTGGGATTTTAATATGTCAAGTAAATTTAAGTGTGTAAAAGAGTTAAAGTGATAAAGTTGACAGAAAGATTTCGGAAAATTTGGTGATTCCTTATTGTAATATGTAAGAGTTAAGCGAAAGGCTTATTTGATCGGAAACAATGTTACTTTTTGGGTTACTTTTTAATTCAATAATAGTAATAATTTTATTATTAAGTTCTTTATAATAAGAAAACATATAGTAACAATATATATAAATTGAGTTTTATTACAGCTTGAATTTGGTGAGAATTTTTAAACATTTTAAAATTTCAACGACGAGTAATACCACTGTACTATTAATTTAACAATTTTGACTTTTTCACTAATCAATTTTGTTTTATTTAAAATAAAGATTAAATTGTTTATTTAATATAAATGTATTAGTAAAATAAAATTTACAAATTTAATAAAATTGATATAAAAATTTGAAAAATTCAATAAATTTATCAAATAAATATTACTTATGAGATTAGTAAAATTAATATAAAAGTTCAAAATTTTTTAACACATCAATCAAATCAAATAAACATGACAAGGTATGATAAAAATATAATATTTAGCTGATAGGTGTGCTTTATTTTTAGACTAAGCCTTTTTAATTTATATTTCAATAAGATGGTGAAAGTTCACAATGTATTATGAAGAGATGAGATTTCATGATGATTTACACTCATTTATGTTACTGAAGCATTTAAATAAATTTTAATTAATGAAGTGGTTTCCGCTTCATGAATTGGTGTTCTTCGGGAGTTTCCATGCCACATGTTAGGTGGCAATGCGAATCATTTCAGTTGTTGGCCATAAGTTATATTCGCCATTTCCCATTGGTTCTATTCTTAATCACGTTCTATGTTACATGCATTCACTTCGATGTATGTTGTTAATGAGAACCAAACTCTTCAAAGGATTTTTCGTGCAGAATTTTTATGGTATAGGGAATCACGCTGTGGCATTGAGAATATGAGGAGATTTTTATACTCATATTAGTAGCTTGTTTGAATTCCATCACAAATGGGTAAGTCCACCATTATACCTTCGTTGAAGTTGTTTGTTCAGTCTCGTTTCATTCAGGTAAAAGATCTTGATTCTCTCTCCATTTTTCTTCTTTCTTCTTCTTTTTTTGATTTCAATAAATTTTAACTTTTGATTTTGGTGGAAAGTGTGTCTTATAGGTGTCATTCCTTTTCATATCCCTTTTCATATCGGGAATTACGATAAGGGTATGATATAAATTTCCATGAATATGCCAAAATAATGTGTAACACAATATCCAATATGGAAGAAATCATCTAAGTATCAATCATAAGATATACCATTAATAGATGTGAAGGGATTCAACAATAATGAAAGTGGGCCCCAAGGTACCTAGCATAGTCCAATAGCTATGAATAAATGAGTTGAAATTAAACACGTTCATACTCGATTAATCAAAGGTTAATGAGGTAAAACCACTCTCAATCATGACAAATCCTACAACCGAGGTCCGCAAGCTCCAAGGTACTATTGATTCCTAGATGTTAGTCCTAGATATGAGATAAAGTCAACATAAGAAGATTCATCGAAGGATGAAATTAATGTATTCCCCATCAATCAACAAGAAATAAACCAACTCACATAAAAGTTCAACAAGGATTGCAGATCATTGACTCAGGTTTATACTTCCATTGAACATGTAATGACATGACACAAAAGTGACTTGGTGGCATTAACTGATGAGCCCCATGTTATATTGTGCAACAACATAGGAGGCATTGAACCATGTTCCATTGTGATTTGAAGATTAATCAACTACAGGAGTAAAAAGAGACTCATATGTATGGTACATCTCCAATGCAATCTAAAAACCAATTGTAGGGCATTAACGCAAACATGTACCATTTTCAAGGGCAACATGAATGAAACTATAATTTTGAGTGATAGAATGTGCAAAGATATACCTCCCTTCTCTTTTAATTGTTTGGTATTTCATTCATGGTTTACCAAATATGAAATAGAATAAAAGTAAACTTGATATTGTCCTTTTTGTTCAATTTTAATGAGTCCAAAAAGAGATAAAAGGATACTCTATAAGTTATCTTCTTCATGGTTTAACTTGTAACAAGGTTATAAATTTCGTTTCACTTAATAGTCACATGCTACTAAAGGATCCTTGTCACAATGAAACATTGCTATGACCTTGCTAGTTTTACTAGATCATCAACTACATGCATAACAAAGAATATGCCTTACTGACATGTGTTTAAAAAACCAAGGAAAATACCTTCAATAATACGACATGTAGGACTACTCACTTCACCATAGGCATTATCGCATCATCGCCACATACATGCAGATTCAACCTAACAATCTTACACTTCAACATCAACTAAAAGAACACTTAAATTGATAGAACATGTGCCAACAAATGATTATCTACACAGACATACACACACCCAAAATGATCTCAAATATACATGTTTAACAAAATGGCATAGTGCATCCAATAAATGAAATGGCCCCTCATGCCTATACATGGAAGTATAGGATATGGTTCCTTCTATAGAACATTTCTCTGATATACAAACCACATTTCATGCTCAAACATGAAAGTATGGTAAATGATGCCTTGTATATAAAATGGGCCTCATTAGTAATTGATTGACCAATGCCACCCTCACCGCCATCATTTACATCAAGGAAGTTGATCTTTTTCCTCTTACTTGAAAAGGAACTCGAGTTTTTTAATTCTTGGGTTTCCTTCATCTCTCCTTGAACTACATAAGGAAAAAACATTCTCATAATATTTTTTTCCATAATAAATTATCACATTTATAAACTAATACTTTACAAGTCAAACCAAGAAACTCATTGTTGATGATATCATTCACAAGGGTATTTCCTTTCTGCACAACCCCATGCTCTCTAATATATTACCTTGTAGTACTTACAAGAATCAAACATGGAATATAAACAAAAATGTCCTAAAATCAATTTCATTCATGAGAAATAAAATAAAAAAGATCATCAACGAATGATCACACCATGAATATCTTCCGCAATGATGGATATTCACTAGAAAGTAGAACAATAAGATGCACAACCTTCTCATAGGTGATATATATTGTTGCATCCAAAAAATACCATCATGGGATGATGTTTCGGGAGTTTCATGTGGGATATGTAAAGAAACCACTCAATATGAAGACAATGGTAGTGAAAATTGGGGGGGAAGGGGTGCATGAGAGCTATTGGATGGTCTACAAATGAAACTTCTATAGGTTGATAGGATTTCAAAGGGGGTGGAGGAAGGTGACTACCAACAACCATAGTAGCAATCATGGAAGTTCCCTAGTGGAGGTAATCTAGATTCTGAAATTTGGGGTAATGAGATGAAAATGATGGAAAATTGATGGAGAATAGTGGATGGTGGTGAATAAAATCCTAGGGTGGCTTATAGTCTAATTTCATATGTATAAGTCATGATCTCATGTATTTTTATAAAAGGGAACTTCATAGATATGTAATTGACAATGTGAAAACTAATTAAACTTGACATCATCAACAAAATGCCTTATAAAAAGGAAATAAGAAGAGAATCAAGGTTAGGTAAAAGAGGTCCCAAAAATGGTCTCATTACATATAATTGTTCTTTAGAATGGAATCCTCTCTCTCTCTCTCTCTCTCTCCCCATATGTTCTTTCCTTTTCATAAATCCCTTTTCATTAGTTTCATGGCAGATCTATATGTTTTCTCTCCTTCCTCCTATCTCAGCGTTCAAACATTCTAGATCTTAGCCCAAAATATTCAAGTCATTGGTATTAGATAAAGTTACCACTCCATCGGAGTCAGGGCTTGAAGCATACTTCAGTTTCAAAGTTTTCTAGAAATATACAACCTCCTTTTAGCACTTTTGGTGTCCTTTCATTGGTCCATAGTTAGTAAGTATAATATTTGATCCACAAGCATTACAAATATTTTACACCTTTAGACCTTGCATCACCATTATAAGAGTGTCCTTACAAGGGTTCACTATATCCATTGATCTGCAAAATTTTAGAAGTTTTTAGTGTTTCCATGCTACCCATGGAGGATCCATGACCTCCAAAGGAGCCCTTGTTGTTATACAAACCATTTGGATCCTTTATGGCCCTCTACACTTGGTTTTCTCACATTCAATATTATTACATATTTATATAACCATACCTTAGGTTGTAAAATTTGCATGAAAAATTTATATGCTTGAGAAACCTCATTTCATTAATTTCTCAACATTGATGGCCACCACAGAAGAAGTGTAATAATGAATGGAATGTAAATAAATAATCTTCAAATAAGTCTATGCAAGTTATGTTACCTCTATGGATAATTTTAAAGGGTGTATGCTAACCCACTTTAAAATATTTTCTATAAGCTCAAACATGCTATTTAAAGAAATTTACTTTGTTACATTATTTAAGAGATATCATTGTTTTAATTTTATACATATATGTAAAGTAGTGTGGTCCTAGGTACCTTGAGTTGTAGGAATTATTTTCCCACTACAAGGATCATTATAGGGCAATAATCTTATATAAATTAAAATATATCTTCAATACTTCAAATGGATCTTCAATAGAATCTTATTTTATCACCTATAACAAAAGCTATCTACAAAAATGTAGCATGAGGTCCATTGCCAAAAAAATTTAATAAAAAAATTAGGTTATAGGTCACCAACAAACCCATGGTTATGATCTAAAAAAACCCTTCTCCCATCTTTCCATCTCCAAATTGGTTAAGCGTTACCAACAAACTTGTGATTATGGGTTAACCATGCAAAACCATTCTCTTCATTAGAACTTGCAATATTGTAATCATGATGGTTAAGGATCATTCACAAACCCATAGTTATTGGATAACGATACAAAACCCTTCTCATTTGCAACAAATTGTAATCTTGATGGTACATTGAGCATAATGGGTTCCTTCTTTCCTTAGCATGGGTGAATGGTGGGGACCATTAGTTTCTAATGAGGGAGGATTAATCCAAATCTTGGGGTAAGTATATGTTCAGATGTATGTCATAAAAACATATTTTTATGTAAAATGGAACTTTATAGATACATAATTGATGGAGTTAAATCTACTTAAAGTTGAATCCATCAACAAGACACCTTATAAGAAGGTAATAATAATAGAATGAAGGCTGAGAAGGAGAGATCTTGAAACTAGGCTCATTGCATGTAATTGTTCTTCTCAATGGAACCCTTCTTCTCCAATTCTCACTTTCTCTCTCCATTCCAATGTTACCAAAACTAGACCAGTCATCCAACCGGTAAACCCCTCGAACCAGGAACTAGTTAGAACCAGGCTAGAACCAATAAAATGATGAAACCAAGAAATCGGTCAACCAAAAGTACAAAATATTCAAATTTTAAATAAAGCCACATATATTCATGTGCATCCATATGAATCCAAACCATTTATACAAAAATAAGTAAAATTTCTCATTTGTAGAGCTTATAAGGGTGCACATAACCAAAATAACACTAAGTGCAATCCATCTTCGAATAAAAAATACATCAAAAAAATATATCTAGATGGTCTCTAGCGTAAAAAAAAATCGTGCTACAATAGATACTACATATCATCAAAATCTTTACCTATATTGGGATCTTCATCATGAATATCACCATCTAAGCACTAAAATAAGATAAAAAAAAAATGCTTAATGTGTCAATTTTAGATTTTGTTGGAGTGATGGGTACATTTTTAGTAGGATCATGATAGAGCAGTTAAAAAAAAATGCCACTAACATCAAGGTAGATAGATGGATTAGTGCTCTTGATTAAATGCTAGTTCGATGCTCTCATACATAATAAAATCCAATGGAAACATTGCAATCCCCCTGATCCTGAAACCCTGAAAAATATTAATTCTGATGGATTTTGAGTGAATTTTAAAATTTTACTTTCTCCATATGAAATCTAATGAGGCTGGAACCACTCTCAAACATCTTAAGTCATTTCATGGTATTGTTAAAAAATTAATTAAAATGATGAAAATTAAAGATAAAGGAGAATGCCACTTTTACTTTAAGAATTTAACATAAGTATGAATTAAATAGCAATAGTAGGGCCATAGGTATGAATATTGGGCACCTATTATGGGATAGTGCCCAACTAAGATAAAAATTGAAAGAAAACAAATCAAAATAGGCTCTAGTTGCTGGGTTCTACACAACTTTACCATACCGAACCAGCCAAAAACGGTTGAAGTCATCGGTCTGAACTAGTTTTTGCCTCAAAGAGCGGCTGATTCATAATGGTTTGATTCACTCTTGATAACACTACTCCCTTATAGTATTTTTTTGATGTACTTAGGTCTTGCATTTTTATCAATGTTCTTGTCATTAATTTCATGGCAGATATATATGCTTTCTCTCCTCCTCTCTTAGCATTCAAGCCTTATGAATCATAGCCCCCAAGATATGGATGATGTAGTGAATGATAGGTTAGCAACATAGTTGATAAATAGAAAAATGATCCAACCTACATACACATTAATAATGTTTTAATTAATTAACTAAAATACAATAAGAAAATAATCATTTAAATAAATTTTCAATTCACATCTAATAACTAGAAAAGGGATGATAGTTCTGTCCCAAGTCGGCACGAATTCTTGTTTAGCGTCATTGCACTTTTTATAAGCATTAAAGGAACACCACAATTATACCCAAACTAAAAGAATCAATAATATAGGCTGAAACATATGAAAATTTTTGTAAGGATGGATCACGTTAATTCAATATACCTATGTATGTTGTATATCAAATAAATAAGCAACTTTTTGTAAAACATCATTGGTAGAAACTAGCACTAATGCATCTATCAGGTTGTGGGTAACGTTATCAAAGATTAGTAACTATAAACACCATATAATTCCATATATAAAGAAAACACCTAATAAACTTATATATATAATATAAAGACAATCAAAATAATAATCGTATTCACAAAAAAAATGTTGTCTATTGGCTTCCATGGGCGCATAGAAATTCTATCTACAGTTCGTACATCTATGAGGGTCACATGATCTCCATGTGCGCTCTCCAATTGTAATTGTGGTATTAAAATGTTTGTCCAACTCCTCCTATAGCATCACCTATTGGTCACTTTTGAAACAATGATGTTACCAAGGTATCATGTTGGAATAGTGTGTGAGTCAAAATTGTTATTGTTGTATGGGTTTCAATAATATTATCAACTACTGGAGGGTGTTGGACAAAGGGGGTTAGGCATTTTTGTAGCTAGATGAGGACCTAGTGTTAGGTTGTGCCTAACATTTTCTCTATTTCATGCATACTCAAGACCCACCCTCTAGAATTGTCCCATGTCAAAGTAGTTGACATGGAGTCCTATCCTAAACCCTACCCATAATTTTCTCAAGAAATATAGAGGTACTTTCCTATTATTACAAGGAAGTTTATAAAAAATAATGTAGTCTTTTCTTGGGTTAACAAGTAATGACAACAAATCTTATTTGGTAATGTTCAAGTCTCTAATT
>APFE031068027.1:0-15785 GCA_000404065.3 Pinus taeda | reverse complement strand
AGGCTGGTTAGCTCTTGCCATATTTTTATGTTATCGGTTTTTAATTGAATGGCAGTTGTATATGTTCACTCTTCGAGTTTGAGTTCGCTTTCGGCTTTAGCAAAATTGAATGGCGGTTGTATATGTTCACTGTTCGATTTCGAGTTCGAATTCGAGTTCGATTCCGGCTCTAGCAAAATTGAACAGTGAGTATATACTACTGCTGTTCAATTAAAACCCGATATCATAAAATTTATTGGTAACAATACTTTTTCAACTTGTATTTTATCCTTTTTCTCTTTAAATGGTTTTTTTTTTTTTAAATGGTTTAAATTTTGATTAATATGAAGTTATATTAATGATTTTATTGAGTTACTAAAGAAATCTATTACTAAAACCATGGTTAAATTTAAGGAATTTTTTTGTTCAAATAGTGCCAAGTTTAGCATTTGCCTATAAAATGACATAGACCTTTTTTTTATAAAAATACAAAAAAAGGAGTGAGTGTTTAGATACATAATCCATGATGTGTTAGGATTCTATTAACTTAATAAGCACAATTTTGTTTTGGAAATATTAAGGTTTTATGGTAGCAAAAACATGATAAATAGATATTATACATGCTTTGAGGTATGTTGGCTGATAGATTGTGCATCGGGAAGTCACTACCATGAAACATCATTATACATGAACTCTTTTAGATGGATGTATACTAAATTCGAGAAAAAAATATCAGTATTGATTTGAATTCGTGCTAAATCATTATTAAATTATTATTTATAATATAATTTTTATATTATTAATAACCAAAATAAAATATTACATTTTTATTATCGTAAAATGAACAAAATATTATATCATTTATATTTTGAAAATATAACTTTAAAATCCTATCGTACAAGAGGACTAGCTGGTGTGATTTGGGTCATGACATTATCACTCCCAAAAGAAATCTAGAGTTACCATTATTTTCAGAGGACAAGGGCTACCTTTATAATATTTTATGTACTTCAATTTGATAAGATATTTATATCTTATTTTAAAAATTGGATAAGACATTATATTATTTTAAAAATTGGATAAGACATTATATTATTTATATATTGAAATCATAACTTCAAAATCATTGGGTACAAGTAGATTAGCTCAAGTTCAATGTTGTGGGGTTATTTACTATTTCAATTTGAATATCTATATCTAAATTATTATATATAATATAGATATATATTATAGGTAAAATAGTAGTTTAAGAAGTTAAAATTAGTTCTTATAAATGCATGATTTTAATAATTAATTTTTTGTCGATTATTATGAGTTTAATATTGATAAATGTAAATTATAAGGTTTTATTTTGGAAAATAAATATTTATTTTTAATTATTATTAATGATGACGATGGCAATGATGATGATGTTCATTAACTTCCATGAAGATCAATATGGTCTATAGAACATTAAGAAAAACTTCCACTAAGACAATTATGGTCTATAGAACATTAAAAAACTAAGATTAATTGAGATTCTTTAAAATTTTATATCTATGATCAAACATAAGGGAGAGAAGTGTTCCAAGATCACTATAGTTTTGTTGACTTAGCATGGCAAGAAAGTTGGTAGTGTGGCAAATGTTTTGGAAATGAGAATAAACGTGAGTAAGAGCGGGACAATCCAAGAGAAATGTTTTTCATCTTCAACCCTCTTAGTATGGCAAATGTGATAAATTTTTTAGTCGCAAGGTGTTTTGGGAATAGAGCAACACCCAATTTCACTTAGAAGCTCATGAGAATTAGTTCCTATCTTTGCAATGTTCATTTTTTCCTTTGCTAATTCTGTCAATTTTATAATATTAGAAACACAAAGTCATTGCCTATAGAATGTCTGTAATATTTTATGTTTTGAAAAGTCATTGCCTATAGAATGTCTGTAATATTTTATGTTTTGAATGGTTGCAGAGATTGAACCAAAGACAATTACCACTCTATGCAAGCAGTATACAATAATCACTGTCAACCGACAGCCTAGTGTCTATGTCCATGACTGAGACACTGTTGTTGTCACAACTGTTATCAAAGCACCGTACAATGCCACTCTTCACTGGTATTATCTCTGTAACCTTAATGAACATCCTTACAATAAATCTATTGTTGTTATAAATAGGTCTGCTGATATAGGCCAGAAGACTTGTGCTTAAATTTATCAGGCATGGACTGAAGTAGTTGCATACAGGGTGGGAGGACGGACTCGACAATATTCCGCCGGGTGGAAATTTTATACACAGATTTACCATTATTGGACAGATGCCTCATGGCTCCCAGAGACAATGTATGGAGTTATAGTAATCCAGCTCGGGTTACATGGTTTAAATGGTTTAAAGAAAAGTATTGAGTGTAAATCAACAACCTTATGGATTTTGTACAGACCACCTTTTCAAAAGTGTGCAAACGGGGTTTACTCTTTTGCAACTTGGAAAAGTATAAAATAATTTACATTGCCACACTAGAGTTGAGAGAAATAAGTAGTCTTCACCCAAATATTTCATAGGCATTTAAAAAAAAAATTAGTTATGGAATTTGGTGTCCTTAATAGCATCCATGAATTTTAATTAAAGCGAAGCCAAGTTCCTCAACACAATGATATGTGGATTCTAGTATCCAATACAGATGGATCTACGAAAACTGAAACAAAAACAAGTTGGAAACGAAAAATGATAAACCCTAGGGCTACAACGTTATCTTGATTGACTGTATAATGAAATTCATAGTATTCAATTGCTCATGTTCTTTGCATGGAAGATTATGGGTGTTTTCGACTTTCTTACGGTTGAAAGTTTTGCGTGTTTCCAGAGTTTACTGAAGGCGGAAATGACCAATTCATGGCAATAACTGGTGGATATCTCAAACACCGATTCGAATTCAATCAATGCAAATGCCACTCAGTCTCTGCGGAGATGCGTTTGTAATCCTCTTACGACGAGATTTTTCAGACTTCCCGTAATACTCTCAATAAGTGTTATTATTAGTGTTTGCAGATTTTTGTGGTGTTGTTGATTCTGTTAATATGTTGTCAAAAATTGCTTCACAATAGTCATGTTTAATTATCGACATGTAAGTGTTATTATTGTTAGGACTCTTGTTCGGGTCGAAATAAAAAATAGCTACAGGGTCGTCATGGTGGGCAAGTGCGGTATAAGAAACACCATGACAGTTGAACTGTACAATTCTGAAACAAAATCATGGAGGACAGCTAGCAATTTGCGTGAAAATTCTTTGGGAACAAGAAACGAACAAATCATTATCTGCAATGTCGGCTTTGTATTTTGCTGGGCGGCATCGGGCAATGATGCCATCGCCTTACAACACCGGCCATGGGAGTTGGGAAACGCTGCCAATGTTGATCAAGGTCGTGCCCAGCTAGATTGAGGAAGCGTATAATTTTTTAGTTATTCAATATTTTTCAATATGTATAATATTTTGACTTATTAAAAATATTTCAATACAAGTTTGGAATATTGAAATATATCCTTGAAAAAGTAATATCTAATATTTGAAAATAAATTTAATTTAAACAAATTTAAATAAAAACAATAGTAAGACTAGCTTCTTTGTTAGTGTAATTTTATTGGCCCACTTTAGCAATATTTATCAAACTTACACTTATGTAGATTTGTCCATGTTTTCCTTTTCACAAGTAGCTTACATTTCTATAAAGACTAAGCGTTATGACTAGCTTGGAGGGATGTTTGGAATTTAGAGTAGAATTGTAATTAGAAAAATTGCTCAATTAAAATTATAATAGTGAAATTTTCATTCTATTGACTCTCATTAATGTTTGAAATTGGATATTAATATGATAAAAATATAACTTAGTTTTTTTGTTTATTTTGTTTTTTAAATAAAAAATAAAAATGATTAATTATTGAAATATGGTTTAAAATAAATATATTTATAAAAAAAATTAACATAAAATATAGTTAGTTTTAAGATAGTTCGATTCAATAGAGAAAGGGTGTTTTTATATTTATTGAGTTTCTATTGAATGCAAAACACATTTGATGAATCTATCATTCAACACAAAGTGGACATAAACACATTTCATGGTTGAAAAACATGGTCATCATGAACTAATTAATTGTTTGTTTTCATTATCAAATTTTAATTTAGATCACATTCAAAAATAACTTATAAATAGTTGTAATTTTTTTGTACTCACGACTAACATTTTTAATGCATCAATTACTTAATTTTCTGAAATATGTTATACAAATAAATTAAACATATCATTAGAGAAATGAATTTCAATTACTTTTTAAACATGAACCAAATGTATGATGGACTAAGTGCATTACTTTTATGAAGCCTTCATATTGAGGTGCACATACACCAAAATAATAACTACATTCTTTTTTTTCTAAGTAAATTTCAAAGTTTTTCTTTATTCATATAAATAGAGATATATGGATAAACTAGTGTGGGTTGAGGGAATTCCAACCAAAGAAGTGCACCTCTTCCACATAGACCTAACGAAACTAGCTATCCACATATAAGATTTGCATAAACACTCTCCAACTAGGCTTACAAAATTCCCACTAAATAAACATAGAAAAACCAAGAGACATTACATTCTCAAATCGACATATGAGTGACCAAATCCTACTCTCAAAACTAACACAGCAAGAGACAATGCATTTTCGATCCATAAAAAAAGACAAGTGTTACAAAATTGAAAACACATGACCAACACCAAATACTAGGTTGTAACACCATTCATTGCTATAATCTCTCTGGAGCAATGCCCATACTGAGCCAAACTAGAGCAAGAGGACCACCTCTTAGGAGGTCGACCAAGAACAAGAAGCTACAACCCTTCAATTCTAGTGCTTGTCAGATGAGGAAACATTGGCTGAAGCATGAATGCTAGAACCAAAAAGCTCACCATGATCACCACCTTTCGATTCATATGATATGTGGCTTTCAACATGTCTCAGGTAGGCATCAATTCTATCCAAATTGAAGTGCAGGTTCCTTAAAATTCTCTTAACATCCTCTAGGGATGAAAAGAGGTTTTATTTCTCAACTTTTTTGTCTTTAAGAACGAAGCCCCATAGTGCCTTCACTCTCCAATGAAGAGCCACTAAATTCAGAAATTGTTTCTTTTTTCCTATAGTGTGTCTTGGATCTAGAACCCATCTATGCAAATGTTCAAGCAATTCTGGATCAGAACACTACTTCCTTTCTTCTCCCACCTTCACCTCCAATTCTCTTATTTCTAGACACACGTCAAGAGGGACAACATTGAAATCGGATGCCACCAATTCATGGGAAAACAGTCTCACACCTCTCTGTCTAGGCCAGGCAATGCTTACAATACCCCTTCTTCTTCTCTAACGTTGCCTTGGAGGCATGCCAAAGTTTTCAAGGGGTTTACTGAAATATTTATAGGGATTTCCTCTACCTGTAAAAGGACAAACATACCAAACTCTATCTTCTTCTACCACATCAATACACCAACACACCAAGTTGTCACAATAGCCCTAAAATAAAATGACTATACTTTGAAACACGACTACTAGCACAAATGGGAGGCAACACAAACTCCATAATAGGCTTTAACTCCTCCACCATTTCACCAATACAACACCCCTTCCCAACACTAAACTAGCTGCAAACCCAAAACCAAAGGGGCATAACACAACCCATTAACCCAATTTCAACACCATAGGAGGCTAGTGTAGCCCTCGAAAAATGACCTCCCAAGCAAACCACCCATGACGCAATACAGATACAACTGGCTACACAACCTCCCATGATGTAACACAGATAGAGCCTAATAACAAAACCCCAGGAAAAAGACCAAGCATAAAGAAGAATCTCAATTATAGAACTATAAACAATCCGAGGTTGATAAAGAAACACCCAAGACAACGAAAAAACTGAGAGTAAGTGAAAAAAACAAGCTCACAAAGACATAAAACTAGAATAGAGGACCAAAACATACAATCCTAATTTGTGAGTCATAAGGAAGAGCTCACCACCTAGTCAACAAGCAAAAATCCCATGCCCATAATACCACCTTCATGTACCACATGAGGGATAATCTTCGTTCCTTCCATTCCCACAGGAAAACCATTGGAAAAAACACATTGGGAGAGTCCCCACAAACAAGTACTCAGATGCTATTATACACAAGGTTGAGGAATAACCCTCATGTTGAGTCCCCACAATCTCTTTCTTATTACGTGACATCACTGCACACCACCTCAAAATATTTAATGGCATGCTCATGCATGTGAGGGAGATGCTGCATACTGCAACATTAAATGGGAGTGTGAATGCCCAAGGGTAGTGGGAACAAAAACCCAAGCCCTATCCTATATGCATTAACACTGCCATCGGGGGAATAACCAAATTTTAATTATTACTAATAAAAAACTATATTTGTATTGATAAAGAATATTAATAATATTTATATTCTAATTATAGTTAATAATATTATTGATAAAATTTAAAATGAAAATAACCTATTCATTCTAATGATATTATTTGATACACACAATAAATAACTATTAATATGATAATATAATTATATGTAATATTGTGTTAGTAATTGCGCTCTATAAAATATACATTGCATCAACAATAATATTAGATTTACCTCATAGGTATTTTCCTACTATTTATAATAATTACCAAACATAAATGCTTAAAACACTAAACTCATTACCAACCATAAATTCTTAAAACTCTAATTCGTAAACCATAATTTTGCATCATTACTCAACCTCACATTGAAATATGGTTTGAAAAACAACTTAAAGTGGATTTTATATATGATTAAAATTTATATAAATGAGAATGAGAACGAAATCTTTTGGTTTGCACATAATTCATGAACTAGTGAATTATTTATTAACTGGATACTTGTTATTATAAGAGAAGATGGTAAATATTGATCCAATATTATAAACCTTAATATTAAACCCAATATTATAAACACTAATATTATAAACCCAATTTTATAAAAACTAATCTTATATCCAATATTATAAACTCAATATTATAAACTAAAATATTAAACTCAATATTATAAAACCTAATATTAAATCTAATATTATAAACCCTAATATTATGTTAATAGGGAAAAATGGTCAACCATCATCCACTATTATCATGATGGATGACTATGGTTAACATGATTTACCATAGTTAACTATGGTCACCATTGTTAACCATTGTAAACTTTGGTCAAATGTAATTGCCTATCATTATTATTGATTAATATAATAGTCAAATATAGTTAATCACAATTACACAACATAGTTAAACAATGTCAACCTTGATAGACATTGCTTAAATAGTTGACCTAATAAAACATGGCCAACCCTATGTTTACCATATTTTTAATATTGGGTTTCAATATTAGGGTTTTAATAATCAGACATGTTGTGATGTTGGAATGGTACAAAAATCTATCTAACATTGCAGTGCGACAAGCATTGTTGCATTGCGACAATCATTGTGGAAATCATTTTCGCAATGTTAATTACATTGCAATTTATTCAATGTCACATCGTGACATTGCAAAATTAGTCAACCACATTTACTAATGTTGTTGAGTATGTTTGATAGTCAACACTTATCATCTTTGGTAAAACATAATCGTATGTCATTTTATTGATTGACATTAATAGTTAAACATAGTCAATCACATTAGTGAACAAATTCACCTTGAATGTCATTGTCTAAATAGTTTACTGTGATGATAATATAATATTGGGTTAAATATTATAATTTATAATATTAGGGTTTATAATATTGGGTTTAATATTGTCGTGTTGTAATGATACAAAAATCTAGTCGATGTCACATTATGAGAAACATTGCCACTGTTAGGTCCCAACAATACTAGTGATTACCCCATTACTATTGTAGTTGCATCCCTTATTAATATTGTGGTGCCCCTATTGTCACCATATTGTTATTACTGTGCCCCATAGAATCCCTCTATTGTTATTTTTGTGCCTTTATATTATTATTGTTAGGTCGGTTGGGTTATATTGTAACTCCCTAGACTCCTATATATAGAAAGGAGGTTTTGTCATTTGAATCATCAAGGAATCATTCATTTGTGTAATGTGAAGGAGGTTTCCCCCTCGAAGAGGATGAATTCTAAGGCATTGATCTATATTTTCTATCTTTTTGTCAGCTGGTTTCATAACATTTGGTATGAGAGCTTTGGATTTTAGGGTTTCGCTACTCCAAATAGGTCATCATGGCATTTTAGCTATAACTTTTTTTCTACGATGTTTCAGAAGTGAAAAAAAAACCCATTTGAGATGAAACCACACTGAACCTTGAGCCTGAATTTCAAATCTTTTCACGCTATTTGTAGAGATATGATCTAAGGAAGTTGGTCCTTTTGCAGACTCTTGAATTACATTCCAAACATGTGACCTGGGAAAATCGTCATAACTTTCTCTTTGAGCATCGGATTGAAATTTCATAAGAAGGTACAAAAAGAGGACGAACTGTAGTTTCTTGTATATATTTTTAGAGCCAAAGATCAAACAAGGACATGTGGCATGTCGTACAAGTTCGCTCTTTTGAACTAGTCTATAATCAGGTCACTGTGGGAGATTTGGTATAAATCTTCCTTGGAGAATCCAATTTGGATCAGACTGGTGGCATTAGAAATAGGACACAGAGGGCTACTGCAGGTCACAATTTTAGAACTGGATGATCCAAAATTACAAAGATACATTAGAGGCAATATCGAGCTCCTAAAAAGTGAAAAAAGGTGTGTAGATTTTTTTAAATTTTTGCTTATGCTTGGTTTGAAAAATTATTTTGAAGGAATTCAAAGGGCATAGTAGAGCATTATTATCGGTAACTGATGCCCTAAGAAAAGAAAATGCAAACACCTAGTAAGCAACCTGAAAGCTCTAGCATGACTCATGAAGAAGAGGAATAAATACTACATGATATATCAAAATTACAAGACAAAGTGCAACAAATGTCACTCTCACAAAAGCTAACAGAAGCTAAGATAAATGGTGTGGAATCTAAGATAAAGGGCATGGAAGCTAAGATGAATAGTGTGGAAGCTAAGATGGATGATTTGAAGAAAGATTTGAAGACAAATTTGAAGACAGACATGGTAGATATGAGCCACCATCCATCACATCATATTTAAGAGAAAATTCTAAGGTTCAAGTAGTCAAACATCACATCGAGCATCAACAATAAGTCCTCCAACTCTTAAAGGATAACCTCATGTTGCTTTAGAATAGAATGAAACAACAGGAAGATCAACATTGCAGCGAAAAAGAGTTTTGATGTAGGTGATTGGGTATTTTAAACGGTTTACAACCATATAAACAAATGTCCCTCAAGCAATCTAAGAAGGATAAAGTATTATGGTCCGTACAAGGTGTTGCAAAAGATTGGTACTATGGCATACAAATTGGAGCTTCTTGCAACTTTTCGTGTGCACCCAGTTTTCCATGTTTCATGTTTAAAGAAGGTTATAGGCAACAAGCTTCCAGTTTAAACAATATTGCCAAAACTTGATGAGGAAGGAAAAATTATATTGGAACCGGAAGCAATCACAGAAACAAGAACTCGACAACTATGAAATCAACCAATTTCAGAGTATCTCATCAAGTGGAAGAACTTATCTATTGAATATTCCACATGGGAGGATGAGAATTTTATATAGAAGCATCCAGAACTATTGAAGCGTTGAGGACAACACTTTTTTGAAGGAGAAGGGCATGTTAGGTCCCTACAATACTAGTGATTACCCCATTACTATTGTAGTTTTATCCCTTATTAATATTGTTGTGCCCCTATTGTCACCATATTGTTATCACTGTGCCCCATACAATCCTTCTATTGTTATTTTTGTGCCTTTATATTATTATTGTTAGGTAGGTTGGGTTATATTGTGACTCCTTAGACTCTTATATATAGAAAGGAGGTTTTCTCATTTGAATCATCAAGGAATCATTCATTTGTGTAATGTAAAGAAGGTTGCCCCCTTGAAGACGCTGAATTCTAAGGCATTGATCTATATTTTCTATCTTTTTGTGAGCTGGTTACATAACAGCCACAATATGAAAATCATTG
Organism: Pinus taeda; assembly: GCA_000404065.3. Classification (NCBI taxonomy): domain Eukaryota; kingdom Viridiplantae; phylum Streptophyta; class Pinopsida; order Pinales; family Pinaceae; genus Pinus; species Pinus taeda. The sequence continues at coordinate 5,684 of APFE031068027.1, read as the reverse complement.
TTGCAATGTTACATTACGTTGCAATTTATTCAACGTTGCATTATGACATTACAAAAGCAGAGTTTAATATTAGGGTTTATAATATTGATTTTAATATTGGGTTTATAATGTGAGGTTTTATAATGTTAGGGTTTATAATATGTGTGTAATATTAGGGTTTAATATTGTGATATTTGAATGGTAAAAAAATCTATCCAACAGCACATTGTGACAAACATTGTCATAATGTGGCAATCATTGCCGCAATGTTACATTACATTGCAATTTATTCAACATAACATTGCAACATTACAAAATTAAGGTTTAATAGTAGAGTTTATACTATTAGGGTTCATAATATTGATTTTAATAGTAGGGTTTATAATATTGGGTTTAATATTGTGATGTTGGAATAAAACAAAAATCTATCCAATGTCACATTGTGATAGTCATTGTTGCAATGTGACAATCAATGTGACAATCATTGTCACAATGTTGCATTACATTGCAATTTATTCAGTATCACATTAAGACGTTACAAAATTAAAGTCTAATATGAGGGTTTATAATATTGGTTTTATTAGGGTATATTGTATTGGCTTCATAATATTAGGCTTTATAATATTGGGGTTAATATTAAAAATTAATATTGTCATGTTGGAATGGTACATAAATCTATCCAACGCCAGATTGTGAAAAGAAATGTAGTAATTTTACATTACGTTGTAATTGATTTAATGTTACATTACGACATTGCAAAATTAGCGTCTAATATTCAGTTAATAATATTGAGTTTAATATATGGTTTATAATATTGTGTTTAACATTAGTCTTTATAAGATTGGGTTTAGTATTAGGATTTAATATTGTGATGTTAGAATGGTACATAAATCTATCCAATATTGCATTGTAACAATCAAAGTGATAATCATTCTCACAATGTAACATAAGATTGCAATTTATTCAACATCACATTGTGATATTACAAAATTAAGGTTTAATATTCAAGTTTATTCTAATTGATTTATAATGTTGGGTTTAATATTAGGGCTTATAATATTGAATTTAATATTAGGTTTCATAATATCACAGTTTGATTTTAAGGTTTATAACACTGGGTTTATAATATTCATGTTTACAATATTAGGGTTTAATGTTAGTATTTATAATATTGGGTTTAATATTGTGGTTTATAATATTGGTTTTATAAAATTAGGATTTATAATATTGGATTTAATATTAGGTTTTTTATTATTTGGTTTTATAAGATTGAGGACTCTATTATTGGGTTTAATATTAGGACTTAATATTGTGAGGTTGTAATCGTACATAATTATATCCAACATTGCGTTGTGGCAAACATTGTCGCAATGTGACAATCAATGTTACAATCATTGTCACAATGTTACATTACATTTAATTCATTCAATGTCACATTGTGACATTACAAATTTAAAGTTTAATATTAGGGTTTATAATGTTGGGAATTAATGCTAGGGTTTATAACATTGGAGTTTAATATTAGGTTTAAAATATTTTGTTTAATATTAGGATTTATAATATTGGGTTTATAATATTCATTTTAATATTAGGGTTTAATATTCCCCAATGGGGGCGTTGAAAAGTGGATTTGCATCTCAATAGACAACTGACATTTCCCTTCCAATGTGACACTAATGAAAGTTGAAGGTTTAGAGAATGTCTCACTTGGCGCTCTGCAAGTGAAGCTTATGGAGGATCCCAGTTGATTTAATTCCATAAGTGTGTGAGAGGAGATGCTTTTTGGGTTCAGTGCAATGAGGGATACAAGTGCCGAGTAGAGAAATTTTATCGTTCAGTCAAGTGGCTTTTAGTCCAAGACAGTCTGGGATTTGAGTAGCTGGATGGGGTTATGTTGTTTCAATGATGTGATTAATGGTGTCGTTATGACTCCTAGGTTGAAGATAGAGATAATCGTTTGGAACTACGGAATTCAGAATTCACTTGTTTCAACAGAAATTTCCTTATGGTGTGAGTGGCTTGGAGTTTTAGGGTGTTTTATCAAACAATTGGTCTCCTTGAAACCTTGGTGGAAGTGTTTGGTGAAGCTTAGTATGGAGGTTTACATGTAAATTTGGGAGAGTTGGGCGTTCAAGGTGAAGACACTAAGAAGTTGTAAGTTGTGCTTCTGGTCAAATCGCTTGGAATTGTAGGCATCTATTCTCAGTTTGATTTTCATTTTATACTAGAGTTTCTTTGGATGTACTTTTGGATTTGGGTATGTGGCCTATTGCGGGGGAATTCAGAAGAATGTAGGGGATAGGCAAATCCTTGTGTAGGGAAATTTAGAAGAATGTAGGGGATAGGCGAATCTTTGGCTATTTTGGGTGCGCCCCCTTCCCATTGAACTCTAGTCTTCAAGGCTCAGGATGGTGTGGGTTTTTAAGATCGGGGGTCCTTGTCAATAGAAAAAGTGGTTGATAATTCTTGTCCAAGAGGCCTAGCTCATAGAAGGTGGATGAGGTAGAATTTTTGCTTGGAAGTTGGAAATGTAGTAAGGGTTCGTAGGCTTGGCATTGTTGGGAATTCTATAGGTGAAAAAAGGGTCCAAAAGGTGGTGGAGACAACTAGTTGGGGGTGTAGGGTTTCAAGGGTCTAGCTAGCTGGAAGGTGTGGGTACGTGGTATGCCCAAGTGGACTCAGTGCATTGAGGGACGAATATCTGGTCTAGATGATTTACACAACCTTTGCTTAGGGGATAACAAGGGAGCCATGATTTTCCATCGAGGGAAGCCTCATCGTGGTGTTGGTTAGCAAGGTGATGACAATGGTCATCATGCCAACTAGGTAGATGATGGAGAGGAGCTCGAACAATAGCTAGGAAACTCACCAGGAAACATTGACCTACCACCACCCTTTGAAGTTCTTAAATATCATATTCGTTAGATAACAACCATGATGGAGAAATTGGCTTGAGACAAACACAACGATTGAAAAGAGATCATCAATTTCATGAATGATGTCCAACATAATCAATGACCATGATGGTTAGATTGGTTTCTCTCTCGCAAGGATATGAGAGGCTTTGGGCGAGGGTTGACAACATTGAAGGCAATATGACCCATATGGAGGCTCATATTCATAAAGTCTTCCATGCTCGATGTAGAGACAGGATGGAAGATCTCAAGCCAGTAAATCCTTATGGTTAGTCATAGTAATTGGTTGTATTTTGATCCTTGTTCATTTTTTTATCCAAGTGGGAAATCACTATTTGGTTGATTAAATTTGTTATGTTATTATCTGTATGTTTTTTTATTATCACTTATGCAATAATTTTGGTGTGAATGAAGCCAGATGTGATCCATAAAATTTCATGTGTATTCCACTAGACAATTCGTCACATGGATTTGATAATATTATATTATAATTTTGAAAATTCTACATTATTACTTTTTTATTAAAGTTCAAGATTTGTAGGTTTAACAATAATTAGTGCATGCATGCGTATGGAAATCGTGCATAAAAATAGAGAAGGAAAAAATAAGCTCTCTCTCACACACACATAAGACACAAAACATGCTCTTGGAAACCCTTTCGGGAGGAATCCTAGCTGGAAGGTGAGGTCACTTCTTTCTCTTTTTTTGTATGGAAATATGGTTGCAAGTACAAAGAAGTAAGGCTCGTGGCCTATGGGATATTACAATGCACAAATCTTCCCTGTTTTCTCTACCTTCTATCCATCTTGGCTATATTTTCTCAGCTATGGAATAAAATGCTCTCAAAAGAAGAGAATGCCTCTTCCTCCAAATGGCTCGATTATAAGACATCCCAATAGACTACTAGTGGTTAAATTTGACTACATCAAGTCTTAACTAAAGTTACAATATAGAATATTGTGGATTCTTTTACATGATAATCACATGGATAGCACCTTTTCTTTGAATAATGGGGGTTGATGTGACATCCTCTTGAACCATGGTGGTGAAAACAGGAAGTTTAACTTATGAGGGAATAACTTTGACATACAGACTCTGATTGATGTGATTCTTACGTCATTGGAAAGGTCTTTGTGTGTAGAATTGAAAGAAAATGTGCATGCTAAATTAGAAAATTTTTACTCCCAAAAACATCGTTTGATGCCTCAAAACACTCCTAGAAGGTCTCAGATGACATTTTTCCAAACTGGGTTCCACCAATAAAAATGGTCCCGTGAGTTGATTCCTCCACCTTTTCCACTCCAAATACATCAAGATAGATGAGAAATAATATAATGATCCAATATGGATCACACCTCCCAATTTTTTTATGCTTTTGGTCCCCAAAATCTTTTACAAAAAGAGGTGAGGAAAATTTTCATACACCTTCTCTCTAGTGTACAATTTAGCTTTGCCTAGAAGTTGTCCCTTCAACCCAATCTATCAGAGGTCATTCTACCCCTGTCTTTTAGTTCTGGACCTCTTCTACAAAATTGTATCTTCTATCAACTCTACTTGAGCATATGGTGCCAAATCATCCACATAAGGTAGGACCTATTCCTCTTCCTGATCGAGCATGAAAGGCTCATAGAGTTTCAAATACTCTACATTCACAACTAGGTAAATGTGCATATATGGCAGTACTCTGATTTGAAAAGGATTTTTACCCACCTTTTCCAGTATCTCAAAGTGACCATACCTAAGAGCCTTTATTTTCTTACCAAGACCTTACAACTTCATTCAAATGTAGCCATACTCTGTCTCCCACCTTAAATGATTTCTCTGTTTTGTGTTGATCATGCCTGATCTTATACTTCTCCTCTGATTTCTTCTCTATATATTTTTCAACCCTCAAGGAATCTCTTGTAATATCATCCCTCACTCCTCCTTGCTTCCCATATGCAATATCCAAAGGTGAAGGTGGAAAATATCCAAAACAAGTCTCAAATGGGGACTTTCCTACAGAAGCATGGACTACTCTATTGTAAGAATATTTTATATATATCATATTTTCATTCCATGTCTTCAAATGCTTCTGCTTGTGTCACCTAAGAATTTTCAACAAAGTTTTGTTGAAAACTTCTTTCTTCCCATCTGTTTGTGGATGGAATGTTGTAGATCTCTTAAACTTTGTTTCCATCTTCTCCCATAATTTATTCCAAAATGCACTGGGAAATTTTGTATCCCTATATGAAATGATGCTCCTTCATATCCCAAAGTGTACCTAGAGTTGTCCAAAGAACAAGTTTGTTGCTTCTTACAAGTTGATGGCCTTTTTACATGGCATAAGATAAAACAACTTGCTGAACCTCTCAATTACCATGAATAGGTAGTCATGTCCCTTCCTAATTTATGGTAAACCTACCATAAATTCCATGGAAATACTTTCCCAAGGACGCGTATGTACAAATAAGGGATGATATAGATCCTGTTTCGTGTTACTATGCTTGCTGGTACAAAAAAATATGCATCTTATTATGAACCTAGCTATCTATTCTTGCATCTTAGGCCAATACACATACCTATGCAAGTTAGCCATGGTCTTGCCTTCAAAAACGTTCCCTGCAACCTTAGAGGTGCAAGCCTCTCTAATAAGCTACAATCTCTCACCTTTAGGAACACATAATTTATCCAACTTGTATAGTCAATGGTGTTGTCGCCATCGTGCACATGACTCTCACTTTGCTTGCATCATGGGTGAATGGATCCATGTGCATAAGAGTCCCCAAAGCTGTGATATTTGATGTGAGT
>APFE031068012.1:25772-57800 GCA_000404065.3 Pinus taeda | reverse complement strand
AGTTTTATATCCATTTGAATCAAGTGCTCCTAATGAAATCAAGTTTTTCCTTAAATCTGGTACATGCCTCACATCAGTTAATATTCTAGTTGTCCCATCAAACATTTGTAGTTGTATGCTCCCAATCCCAATAATATTACGTGTTACATCATTACCCATGTACACAACACCATATTAATTGATTTATATTCCTTAAACCATTCTTTATGGATACACATGTGGTTTGATGCCCGGAATCTAACAACCAATGTTGACCATGATTTGACACATTAATTGATAATACTTCATCACTCATACCTGAACCTGATGTCGAACCTGTATCTATCGTATTCGCCTCCTTCTTCTCTGTCGAAGAATCTGCTTTTGAAGTTTGCTGCTGTCGCTTCCAGCAATCCTTCTTTAAATGCCCTGATTTGCCACAAAACCAGCACTTTAGCTTACCCTTCTTCCCTTTCGACTTTGAACGTGAGTCGCTCGGCTTCCTGGGGCGTCTTTCTTTCGAACGACCTCTAACCATCATAGCTTCTGATGTAGAGGTTTCGAAATGCGACTTCCTCCTTGTTTCTTCCGATAATAAGGATGCAACTACATCATCAAACTCAATAGTTTCTGATGAACTAAGACTTATAGAAGTAACAAAATTATCCCATGATTCGGGCAACGAGAACAATAAAGTAATAGCTTTATCCTCAGATGGAATTTTTACTTCTATACTTTGTAATTGCACAAGAAGAGTATTAAAAGCATTTAACTGATCAGCAATCGATGTACCTTCTTTCATTCTCAAACCGTACAACTGTCGCTTCAGGAGAATCCTATTGGTTAAGGATTTGGTCATGTACAGTTTCTCCAGTTTCGTCCATAAACCAGTAGTTATTGTCTCCGACACAATATTAAACAAGAAATCGTCCGCCAGGCATAATCGAATGGCACTTACAGCTCTTTCATCCATTTCGTCCCACTCATCATCTGCGATGTTGTAAGGTTGTTTGGATTTACTCATCAAATCTTTTACCACACCTTGTTGGACAAGCAAATCATGCATTTTTACCTTCCAGATCTCAAAATTATTCTTGCCATTAAATTTCTCAATTTTGAACCGGGCACTTTTAGTTTTCGCCATTTTGTATCAAAAAAAGCACAATAATCTCCAATATCCAACCAGCAAAAAAAAAATTGCCAATGCCTTTGTTTTTACTCAACAAAAAATTTCCAATGCCTTTGTTTTTACTCAACAAAAAAAATTTCCGTTTGCACTTCACAAAAAAAACAAATTTTGTCTATGTCTCTGTACTTGTGCCTTTAAAACAAAACTGTCCTTTTGAACTATTTCAACACAGTCATCAAAAACTGCCCTTTTGAATGATTTCAACACACTCACCAAAAAATATTTAGAGCCAATCCAAAAAGAATACGCCCTTTGAGTTTATACGCAGCCAACAAGCAAAGCGAACGTAAGTTTTTCCTTTGTAAGTATGGGATATTTAAATGAAATACAAATTAATCCATTATTTTTATGTCTTTCTCTGCCAGTGAAACACAAAAGGAATCACTGTTTTGTTTTAAAACAAAAAATGGAATAACGGGCACCGCTGTTTTTTATAACTGTGCTTTAAACATTCTGTCTCCCACACCTTTAAATGATATGAAACAGTCACACACCATTTAACAAGCTGTTGCCATATAATAAACACGCACCATTTAATATTACGCAGCAGCCATATAATAAACACGCACCAGCAACAGCAATTTAAAGAAATGTTCGGCCTGGAACCCGAGTCCAGTCACCAGCGTCGGAGAAAGATAATTCTTAACTGTGAACAGGTTCCATTTTGTGTCATGGCATTCGGGCAAATGAAAAAAACAAAACGCGCAGGGGCTGCAATTGTTTTATAAGAAATGGGTGTCTGTTGCGGCAAACACCAACAAACACCAACTAAAAAACCAAACTTTGTGAGACTAAACACAACCCAACCCTCAGATTTATGTATGAGTGCGTACAAGGTAAACGCACCAGCGATTTAAACAAAGGAACGCACCACTCAAATTCAAATTCAAATGCGTTTTAACTTGTTTCCACAGCAAGCGCTCCACAGGAATTTAAAAACAACAATTAAATACCAGGTATAGCAGCGCTCCACTGCTCCGATCTGCGCCAGGGCTGCCCAGCGAATGCACCAGCATTCACCTCAGCGACTGCTTTTTACCACGCTCAGCAAACCGCACCAGCAGCTCAGTCCGTACCCCTCCTCGCATTAGCGCGGCACCTTCAGCACTCCGGGACTTGATCCAACAGTGCTATGATACCAATTGTTGGATCAGGTGCACAACAATTAAACATAAATACACACAACAGAAGATCAAACACATAAGAGACAATCTTTTAACGTGGTTCACCCAACCAATCTGGGCTACGTCCACCAAACATAGGCATCAGGAGTTTATTAATCAAATTGGAGATTACATCAAGAAATCCTCACACTCTCTCAGCATATCATCTGAATGATTGCCTGTTATATAGCATAGAGAATCTAACAGCCTCATAACTCCCTCACATCAAATATAGGAGGCATTAACTCCCTCCCAACAACCTGGAGCTAATCTAGGAACTGAATCCCTATTGTTGTCATCCTTTAGAGATTTTTGCCTATTTGACTCAAACAGAAAATCTCAACATTTAGCAGCATCTTATTCAGAAATCATGGTCAAATTTGAGCGTATTTTCAAAAGTATGAGTAATAATGTGAAAGGAGAACCATAGGTTTTGAATTATGTGTTAGGTTTTGTTTGGAATTATCAATGTTGGGTTTGGTATATTGAATTGACTTGTGTTCGGTAGGGTTAGAAATTTCGGTGCTCAACAAAGTGAGGACGGCGGTGGGTTTACAAATTACTTGACTTGACTGGTTTAAGTTGGGGTTACAAATTTCTTGACTTGACTTGTTTAAGTTGGGGTTACAAATTTGACTTGACTTGACTCGTCTAAGTTGGGGTTACAAATTTCTTGACTTGACTTGTTTAAGTTGGGGTTACAAATTTCTTGACTTGAGTTGTTTAAGTTGGGGTTACAAATTTGACTTGACTTGAATCGTCTAAGTTGGGGTTACAAATTTATTTTCTTGACTTGACAGCGGTGTGGTTACAAATTACTTTACTTGACTTGTCTAAGAGAACAAAATGGCGGACGGTACATATGCAATGCTCAAAACAGCTTGTAAAGCAATAAATATCTTGTGTTGGAAGTTGGTTTAGAAAACAAAAACAAAAAACCCAGTTACTCACCCACTGGAATTGGTGTTTAGGACTAGGTAAAAAACTTTATCTACATAGTTACCCAGCATTAATATTTATGTCAAATGCAAAAAATAGCATTACTATGTCTTTTTATTTAGATATTACATTTTAATTACCAATATTTTATTTGATATTATATTTCCAACAACCAATATTTATGTCGAATTTAATAATCTTACACACCATGTTTTATGAAATGATGTAATAACCTAAGACTTTATAACAAGTATCAATATCCATATTAAAATCACCAAGTGGGGTTGTAAGGTCCCCACATTTAGATAGTACAGCGAGTGGGGTTGCAAAGTCCCACATTTAGATGTTACGTTATAATTGAAATTGTAAAATCAAGCACAATAGAGATTACTTGACTATAATTAAAAAAAATTGTATGGGGCTTGCTTCATGTGTCATTTTCTCAATACTAATATGTACCTAAAAGATGTTAGGGACTTTTATTTTTTCAACTTTCTACTGTTATATATTGAATATCATATATTTATAGCTAATGAAAATTCATTTTTGTAATTCAATTGTTTATTACTGCATGTATGTAATATGCATATATAGCCTTAAGGATTAGTTCAAGTGCTTTAGAGCTAGACATGAAGTTTTTTTATATTGTTGCTAGTTGTTGTTGATCATTAGTTCAATTCTCTTCAATTCTCTTGGGGTGAGATTTTGTAATCAAGATTGGTGTTGGTTTACCTAATTTACCATCCGCAAAATATGAGGAAGTACTCTAAAATTTCCCTTACTTTTATTCCAAAAAAAAACAAATAATGTACCAAACATATATCTACATGACATAACATCTTTTCACCAAATCAAAAATCACATTATAACAAAACAATTACTTTGTTGCATCGAGAGGTGCATTCTAGAGTTTAGTATGAACCTGACCCATTCTAGAGTCCAGTATGAACCCGACCCATTCTACAGTCCAGACCCGATGTGTAAGTATTGCGTAAGTATGTCACGTCCTAAAAAAAATAATAAAAATAATTTTAGCTAATGTTGGCCAATCTTAAATTATATATAACTTTTTAATCTTATTAATGGACTAAGATTAATTATTAAAATATAACTATGTATTTGAATGGATAGTAAATTATCTCATGCTTTTAATAGTTCTTTTATCATATATGTGAATTTGAATGGATGATAATTTGTCTTTAACAAAAAATGTTACCGCATTAAAATTCCAAATTAAGTAAAATTTTAAACAATTTTACTCTTTACTAAAGTCAATGTCATTTATTAAATCAAAGGGAAAAGGTTAATTCAACACAAAGAATCAAAACATTTAGCATGTAATGTTTAACATTTAACATTTAACATTTTTAATCTAATGTTGACCCTATTTAAAAACCAATCTAATTATTATTATGTATAAACACAATATAAATTTAAAATATAAAGACGTTTACAAACACTCAAAAAAAGAGATATGGTAAATAAATAAAAATATAAATAAACATCTTTTTATATTTACTCCATAATCCACTTTATATTTATGAACACTCAAAAAAGAGTTTTTATTTAGGTGAAGCCTATGGGCAAAACACTATAGGCAAAATTATTATTAATACCATGCAAAAAAAATATTATTAGCCCTAATATTAATATTTTTTTGTAAGTTTGTTAGGACTCTCCGATTTTCGAGTTTTACATGTCCATTATTCACCCCATTACGGGGAAGGTAGCACAAGATTTGAACCCAATATCAATGGTTCGGTGAGACTTCATTCCACGACCATCGCCACTTGAGCTACCCAGGTGGAGCTACCCCAAGTGGACAACCCTAATATTAATATTAAAGGATTATTATTATTATTTATTAAATATAATATTCGTATTAATATATTATAATATTTAATATTTATTAAATTTAATAACTTTAGATTAATACAACATTAAATTTGTTTATATATAATATATATCAATACATTATGATATGTATTAACCGTAGATATATATGGGAGGGAAGAACAAGGACATAGAGTAATAGAGGTGGAGAGATAGGGGGAGTCACAAGGGAGAGATGAAGATAAACTAAAGGAGAGGGGAGAGGAGGAATGAAGAGAGAGAGAGAGGGAGAGGGGTGAAAGAGGTAGAGAAGGGTAAGAAAGGGAGAGGAAGACACAAGGATGGAGAGGGGAGAGAGAGAAGGAGAGAGCGGGGAGATAATGAGAGGATTGGAGGGCAGAGAGAGAGAGAGATGCAGGAAGAGAGAGGGATGTAGGAGAGAAATGGAGAGAAAGGAAGGACAAGAGAGAGGAGGAGAGAGGGAGGGATAGAGAGATGGATTTGGAGGGGGAGAGGGGGAAGGATAGAGAGATGGCGTTGGAGGGGGAGAGAGAGAGGGAAGAATAAAGACATAGAGAGTAAGAAGTGGAGAGAGAGAGGGAGTGACAAGGGAGAGCTAGAGAGAGAGTGTGTATGTTTAGGGGTGAGATAAAGAGACGAAGAAGGAGAGAAGGGGGGAGAGAATGAGAGAGAAGGAGAGAGGGAGGGATAAAGTAACATAGTTGGGGGGAGAGAGAGAGAGAGAGAGTGATGGGGGAGGAGAGAGGATTGGAGGGAAAAGAGAGAGAAAGAGAGAGTGATGGAGGAGGAGAGAGGATTGGAGGGAAAAGAGAGAGAGAGAGAGTGATGGGGGAAGAGAGAGGGAGGTAGGAGATAAAGGGAGAGAGAGGAGGAGAGTGATGGGGGGAAAAGAGAGGATTGGAGGGCAAAAATTGAGAGATGTGTAGAATTTCCCACTGTAGATCAATAGATTATGCAATATACTAAAGCAAAATATTAGATCTACTTCTACAACAAACTTGCGGAAGCTTAATCGAATATGAGTAAGATCAAATAGAACACATATAACTGAGAATGAGAAAGAAATCACACATGAACATAGAAGAATACTCTGGGGAAAGCCTCAGCCTAAAACCCCGATCTCTGTAATATCATACAAGTGGAAATATGTTCAGATTACACAAAGCTTAAGCTCACAAGCCATCCAGCTCTTAGCACAATCAAAAAATATCGCTTGTAGACTGAATAGACACAACATATGTCTTCCTCCAGCCCTCCAAGCCTCCTATTTCCTTGTGCAGTTTCTCTTAGGGTCCAATGCTGCCACCTTTCTAAATTGGCCTCATCACAAAACTATCAAACTCAAAAGTAACTGTGCAATCTCCAAGGAATGAATTCCTTTTGCATGCAAGAGATATCCTCCATGGAATATTCTTGCAACTAATAGTACACTGTCCCATCACCTGATCTCAACTGGGTCTCTAACTGAACTAACATGCATGAGTTATTTATGAGAGAATATTCAATTATGTAAAGTGTCACAGTTACATGCATGCATGCATTAACTAATTGAACTCACAACCAGTTCCACAAACTATTGGAACTAATATAACTGGACTTAACTCAGATAACTACGCTAACTAATTACAACTCAAAGTACAACTCATCCTCATCTCCTTAATCAAGGGATAACTTCCACAACCAATGGGGAAACTGTTGCATGTCTTCACATAGACTTCATGTTTGATTTCCTACAACTAATTAACTCAAGATGAATTAATTAATTATTTTATAAACAACTGCTAAGATCAAATTTGAATTTTACTTCTTAATTTAGTTCAGGGACTAACTAAAATTGGAAGGTATCCCGAAATTCTATTTATAGCAGTGCTATTTTTAGCACTTCTATTTTCAGCATTTCTTGTTGCTATTTTCAACACTCCCTCTCAACAAGAAAGGGATTATCAGTAACCCCAATCCTGTCTCTGTGGAACTCAAACTTGCATTTTGACAATGCCTTCGTCAAAATATCTACATCCTGTTCCTCGGTCAAAACATACAGCAACAACACGATCCTCTTGACCACACAATCTCGAAGATGGTGATACCGGATATCAATGTGCTTGGACCTGTAATGAAAAACTGGATTCTCATAGAGTTTGAAACAACTCTTATTATCACAGTAGATTACAGTTGGATCCATCCTCCGACCAAACTATCCATCATCCAAATGGCCTCACATGCAGCCTGACTAGTAGCCATGTATTCAGTCTCTGTTGAGCTAAGTGCAACTGACCTCTGCTTCGTGTTGTACTAGGAAACTGTAGCTGAACCAAGGTTGAATATTCCTCCAGAAGTGATCTTCCGATCCGATGGACTCCATGCCCAATCTACATTTGTGAAGCCCTGATGCTTCACTCTCTCTATCCATCTGTACCACAATCCATACTGAGATGTGCCTCTGAGGTATCTCAGCACATGCTTCGCTGCCTTCCAAAAAAGTTTGGTAGGTTGAACCATAGCTTGACTCAGTTGGTTCACCAAAAAGCATAAATTTGGTCGTTTACTCACCAGATATATAAGTGAACCCACAAGCTACCAATAAACGGTAGCAGCTACTACCTCACCTGAAGTAGCATCCTCCTTCCTCCAGTTCCCGGCTAGAGGAGTCTGCATGGGCTTGCACTTCTCCATGTGGAACCGCTTTAGTATCTCATTGGCATACTTGCCTTGAGACACAAAAACTTCTCCATCCTTCTACCACACTTCCATGCCTAGAAAGTAGTGCATAAGACCCATGTCTTTCATTTCGAACTCTCTTGCAAGGTCCTCCTTGCAAGACTGGATCAGTTGATCATCACCTATCAAAATCAGGTCATTGACATAAAGAACAATGATCAATGGCTTACCTTCTACCATGTTGTGGTAAAGGTTTGCATCTGCTTCACTCTTAGTGAAGCCCAACCTGGTGAAATAGTTGTCGATCCTGATGTACCAAGCACAGGGTGCTTGCTTCAGCCCATATAGAGCCCTCTTGAGTTGGCACACATGCGACTCACGATTGAAGGTCTCGAAACCTTCTGGCTACTCAATGTACACCTCCTCCTCAATCTTCCCATTGAAGAATGTTGTCTTCACGTCCATCTGATGGATCTTCCAACCCATCTAAGCTGATAGTGCCAAGATCGATTTGATAGATGATTACCTTGCTACAGGAGAAAAGGTCTCATCGTAGTCGATCCCCTTGACCTGTGAGAAACCATGGGCAACAAACCTTGCCTTATGTTTCTCAACACTGCCATCAGCTACCTGCTTTACCTTGTAAATCCATTTGGAACTCACCACTGACTTGTCCTGAGGTCTTGGGACAACATCCCAAACATAGTTCCAAATGATGGAGTCATACTCCTCCACCATTGCATCAACCTAGACTAGTTGTTACACTGCCTCCTCGAAAGAAGAAGGCTCAGACTCTACACACTCCCAAACTAGGGCCATGTAACCAGTGTACCACTCGGGCGACCTCCTTTGTCTGCGCTGAGAAGATGGCTGTCCCACATTCTCCCACACATCTAGCATCAAACTTTCAGCTTCCCTTGAGCGTTTTCGCCCATCTCTGGAAGACTCAGCATGAGTGGATGTCTCCACTGTCGGATCCTCTGCATGTGGCTTCTCCGCATCAATCTGAGGCTCCTCCTCCTTAGGAACTGAAAGTTCCTCATCTGCATGCAACTTGAACTCCCTCTCAAGTGATACTCGCATGGATTTCTGCTTGTCAAACTTCAGATCTCTGCGTATCACTGTCCTCTGAATAGTAGGCAGAACACCCGATAGTTGTGGGGTGTATTCGTGTACCTCATAAGTATTTTCAACTCAGCTGTTGGATCTAGCTTCTTTCGGGCATCTTTTGTCACATGGCAATAAACCGATGATCCAAATATTTAGAAGTGACTCACATATGGTCGCTCCATGGAAAAGGCATCCATAGGTGTCTTCATTCCCAGTATACAGTGTGGGCTTCTGTTCTGCAAGTATACTGTTGTATTGCATGCCTCAGCCCATAAATGCAGTGGCAGGCTTTGGTCATGCAACATCGCTCAATCTACTCCCACAATCGATCTGTTCTTCCTTTCGACCACCCCATTCTGCTATGGGTTATGGGGTGCCATCAACTCCCATTTAATTCCTTCTGTAGCACAGAAGTCCTTAAATTGTTGGGAGACATACTCTCCACCATTGTCGCTACGCAAGGCTTTTATTTTATTTCCAGATTCTTTCTCTGCCAAGGCTTTAAGCTCACAAAACCTTAAGAAGGTTTGCTCCTTCTTTTGCATAAAGTAGACCCAACATCTACGAGAAAAATCATCAATAAAAATAGCATAGTACCTTTGTTTAGCGGTGGAGGCTATAGAGAATGGTCCACAAACATCTGAATGAACTCACTCCAGGATTGCTCTAGCTCTATTGTCTCGATCCTAAAAGGAAGAATCTGCATACTTACCCAAGGTGTAACCTTCGCATGTATTCGTCTGCTCCACTTTTCCCTTGGGAAGTCTGGTAGAAATCTACGGCATGATCTTCAGGGCTCCATGGTGCAAGTGGCCCAATCTTCTATGCCATAGCTCGCCAACATCTTGGCTTTACACCATCTCAGCTTTGGAACTTAATGCAGCACAATCGTCTACCTCCAGCTTGTAGAGATTCTTTACTCGAATCCCGATCCTCTTGGTTTGTCTAGTGTTGATATGCCTCAGGAATACCTTTCCATTACTAAAGACTACATCATAGCCTTTATCTTCTAGCATAGCAACAAAAACAATATTCTTCTTCAGACCTCGTACATTCTTTACATCAGTCAGGGTGAGGGGGCTCCATGCTCCCTCTGAAACACAACCGTACCTTCACCTGAAACATGGTACTTTCCATCATCGCCCATCTCGATCCGTATCTGGAGATCCTTCTCCTCCAGGGTACTGAAAAGATTCTTGTCACGTGACATGTGGAATGAAGCTCCACTGTCCAAGTACCAAACACATCCCACCATGGATGAAACCATGCATGCAATAAGAGAGAAATCCAACTCAAACTGTGAGACCAGTGCCTCACGATCAGATCCCTTCAAGGATCCTTTCTTGGATTTCTTTTGTGGACAATTCATAGCATAATGGCCCATTTCATGACAATGAAAGCATCACACTTTCGATTTGTCAAACTTCTTCCCACCATGGGAAGAGCTGGATTTGGAATGGGACGCCTTCCCTTTCTCCTTCTCGCCTTACTCGCTAAGGATAGATTTTCATCTTGCTTTGATGAGGATCCATCTCTGGTGCTTCTTCTTATCTCCCCCTACATCATATCTGACCAAAGTTGTTCCCAATCTGATAGTTTTTCCCTTCCATTTACCGAGTCTTGGTAGCTATGCCTACTCTTAGGAAGACCAAGGAGCACAAGACTCACCATGTCATCATCGGCTATCATGATCCCTAGACTTCCAAGCTCATCCCTGTAGGTGGTGAGCTTGTTCAGATATGTAGAGATCGTGTCGCCCTTTTCACACTTGATTTTCCGAAGCTTGTCTTTCAGCGCCAGCTTCCTCTGATCGTTGTTGTTCTGATATATATCTTTCAATGTTTTCCACATCAAAAACAGTGCCTCCTTCCCATGGAGACTCGAGACTATGTGGTCTTGAACTCCCTCAAGAAAGATTCTCCTTTCTCTAGCCACACATTTCTTCCATTCTTCCAATTCTGTAGCATTAGCCGCTACTGGCTTGGGGATTTCTTGATCAATAAAGTCTTTTAAACTGTTATCCTCTAATATTGCTTCCATGCGATCCTTCTAGGCTATATAATTTGAGCTACCATTAAGGGCATACTCGAGTCTTAAATAGTTGAACGCCATTGGTGAAATTGATATGTGATAAAAACTCGATTTCTATATTCGGGAACCTCAAACTTCAAACTTCTCCCTTCTTGTATACTATTATCTCCTTTGATCACCTTTACTCTGATACCATGTAGAATTTCCCACTATAGATCAACAAATTATGCAATATACTAAAGCAAAATACTAGATCTACTTCTACAACAAACTTGTCGAATCTTAATCAAATATGAACAAGATCAAATAGAACACATATAATTGAGAATGAGGAAGAAATCACACATGAACACAGAATAATACTTTGGGGAAAGCCTCAACCTAAAACCTCGATCTCTATAATATCATACAAGTGAAAATATGTTCAAATTACACAAAGCTTAAGCTCACAAGCCATCCAGTGCTCAGCACAATCAAACAATACCACTCACACACTGAATAGACACAACAAATGTCTTCTTCCAGCCCTCCAAGCCTCCTATTTCCTTGTGCAGTTTCTCTTGGGGTCCAATGTTGCCACCTGTGTGAATTGGCCTCATCACACAACCATCAAACTCAAAAGTAATTGTGCAATCTCCAAGGAATGAATTCCTTCTGCATGCAAGAGATATCCTCCATGGAATATTCTTGCAACTGATAGTACACTGTCCCATCACTTGATCTCAATTGGGTCTCTGACTGAACTGACATGCATGAGTTATTTATGAGAGAATATTCAGTTATCTGAAGTGCAGCAATTACATGCATGCATGCATTAACTAACAAAAGTCACAATCAGTTCCACAAACTATTGGAACTAATCTAACTGGACTTAACTCAGATAACTCAGCTAACTAATTACAACTCAAAGTACAACTCATCCTCCTCTCCTTAATCAAGGGATAAATTCCTCAATCAATGGAGAAACTGTTGCATATCTTCACATAGACTTCATGTTTGATTTCCTACAACTAATTAACTCAAGATGAATTAATTAATTATTTTACAAATAGCTGCTAAGATCAAATTCAAATTTTACTTCTTAATTTTAGTTCAGGGACTAACTAAAATTGGAAGGTATCCCGAAATGCTATTAATAGCAGTGCTATTTTTAGCATTTCTTATTGCTATTTTCAACAAGATGGGGATAGATAGAGGGAGGTAGGAGAGAAAGGGACAAAGAAGAAGGATGAGAGAGAGGGAGTGACAGAGGGACAAAGAGGGAGGGATAGAGAGATGGAGTTGGAGGGGGAGAGAGGGAGGGAAGAAGAAAGACATAGAGAGTGTGAAGTGGAGAGGGAGGGCGTGATAAGGGAGAGATGCAGAGAGAGTGTGTATGTTTGTGGGTGAGATAAAGAGACAAAGAAGGGGGGAGAAAAGGAGAGATAAGGAGAGAGGGATGGATATAGTAACAGAGTTAGAGGATAATGAGAGAGAGGGAGAGAGAAAGGTGGGAGAGAAAGGGAGAGAGAGAGGATGTGAAAGAGTGGAGAGAGGGAGGGAAAGAGAGATGAAGTTGGAGGGGGGGAGAGAGGGAGGTAAGAAGAAATACATAGAGAGAGAAAGGTGGAGAGAGAGAGGGAGTGATAATGAAGATGGAGAGAGAGGGAGAGAGGATAGCAGGAGGAAAGAGAGAGAATCAGGGGAGAGGGAGAGAAGGGGGAGAGAGAGAGAGAGAGGATGAGGAGGGAGGGATAGATATATAGGTTGGAGAAAGAGAGTGTATGTTTTGGGGGTGATATAGAGACATAATGGGAGATAGAGATATTGATGGAAGCTGAAGAGAGGGAAGAAGAGAGAGAGGGAGAGAGGGAGGGACAAAGAGTTCTATAAATATGGATTGAGAGAGCGTGTGTGTTTCAGGTGTTGAGATAGAGAGATAAAGAAGGAGAGATGGAGGGAGATATAGATCTAGATGGAGAGGAAGAGAGGGAAACATATTTCTTTCACTGGATGCATTGATTTTAGTGTAGATGGATATCTCTAATAATATTTCATTGCTTGCACTATATGCATTTATTTTAGTGTAGATGTTGATTTCTAATGATATTTGATTTCTTGCACTAAATGCATTGATTTCAATTTAGATGATTTCTAATCCTATTCGATTGCTTGCACTAAATACATAGATTTTAATGTAGATGGTGATTTCTAATCCTATTTGATTACTTGCACTAGATGCATTGATTTCAATGTAAATTATTTCTAATCCCATTTTATTTCTTTCACTAAATACATTAATTTCACTGTAGATGGTGATTCCTTATCCTATTTGATTGCTTTCACTAAATGCATTGATTTCATTGTAGATGTTGGTTTCTAATATTATTTTCTTACTTGCACTAGGTGCATTGATTTGAGTGTAGATTTTGATTTCTAATATTATTTGATTGTTTGCATTAGATGCATTGATTTCAGTGTATAAGTTGTTTTCTAATCTTATTTGACTAGTTGCATTAGATGCATTGATTTCAGTGTAGATGTTGACTGTACATTAACTTTAAAGTGATTAGATTAACAATGTGCATTTATTTCAGTGTACGCACAAAAAATTATTGGCAATGCACATTGATTTTTGTGTTATAGTAATTCAACTTATTAATATTTGAGAGCAAGATAGACAAGGTATGATGTTTACTACCACGACTCGAGTTAAAGATTTAAATGGTTTACGATTTCAACTGTCCTTTTCATATAATTGATATGAAAAGATGACAAAACTAATAAGGGTGACAATACGAATAGTAGCAGAAAATAGTTTGAGATTGATCATAATAAATACTATTTGTAATTGACTACATTATTATTATTCACATTTTATATTATTCAGCACTATTACATTGTCACTTTACATTCAATTTTTTTATTTCATCATTTTTTGTCATTAAAATTATTAACAATATTTATCATCTCAACAAACTAAGGTAAGTAAGAAAATTTAAACTTAATAGAATCTCAGACATATTTAGCATATTTAAAATGATTATATTAATACTAGATGTATTCACATATTATTGATAAAATTAATCATATCTTCGATAGATTTTCCTTGGCCGCACACAACTGAAACCATCCTAGATCCATCTTAACTTTGGATCTATCAAGCACCAAGAGGAATCAAATAACTTGAGGTGAAAAATTTTCCTTAAGTTTTTCACTCAAAAATGAGGTTTGCACCTCGAAAAATTTGATCCCTCTCGGCGCTTGATAGATCTAGAGTTAAAATGGATCCAGGTTGGTTTATATTGAACTAAATTTGAGTTTACTAAACACCATTTGTTTATTCAACTTATAATTTAATAAATTTGTCAATATATAATATTTTAATTGTTTAAATTAAATATCTTATAATGATGGGAATATCTTAATTGGACATTACAAAAAAGACTTGAGGACCACTTGTATCACAAAATAAACAAACTAAAATAAACTGGCAATAAAGGTAACAAAACAAGAAACACACCAATCAAATCTTAAATATTAACAAATAAATTAATCATTCTATCAAATATCATTTTCAATGGTCACATCTATCCCTATAGTTATCGCATTCTCCCGTATGTTTTCTCTTTCGATTTCTAAACTATGAATTAGCCATTTATTATTTCTACTTCAAATATTGTCCTTTCCATTTGAAATTTTGTCTCTCCATCTCCTATCCCAACATGGTTGAAGCATTCCACAAAATTCCACAACAAAAGTTATTGATCTTGGCATAAATTTAATTTTGACCATAAGCATTGGAAGAGACAAAAATTGAATTTCATTATAGGGTTGCAATTATTATGTGCAATTCGTTTTGGGCCCATACTTGATTGTTTTGGATGAAATTCGTTTTGGGCCCTAATGGTTAACAGCAAGTGTTTCCTCCTAAGAGGTCACAGGTTCACAACGAGAGGGTGGTAGAGTATATATGTCTTCATAGACTTAGCAGTCAAATCTTTGCAGGGAGGTGGGTCCTTTGTCTCAAACAAGGGGGGCTCATACAACAATTTAGTGTCTGGCTTGGTCGTGACCTTAAAATTGGATAATAATAATAATATTCACAACAAGATAAGAAATCATTTAGCTCAATTCTCTTGAAAAGGACACAACTCCATGGACAAAAGAATACATTTAGATTTTTAATTCATCACATTGGTGGAGTAATAAAACCAAAAGGTTTTCTCTCTATAACTTATATAGTATATTTATAATTGTGATAGTGGACACCTTCAGGGTTTTTGAAATTTTAAATATTGCATATCCCAATCTCAGATGGGTCATGTGTCAATTTTATATGAAAAATCATGGATTGTTGGATAACCCCAGTGCAAGGTACCAATTAGACGTTACACCATTTTGGGTAGGAATCCCATTCGGTATGTGGGCCAAGCCACCACCATGTTTTTTTGGACGAAAAGAGAAATATTTGAGAAAACTAATATAACTCTTGAAAAACACAAGTTACAATAGCTTTGTGAAATACTATGCAAGTAACTCACAAAAGACATATCCACAACCAACATAAATAATATGAAACTTTAAAGGAAGGATGCGAGCATAATTCAATTAAGATACATGGATAAAGAAAGTATATGTTTATCCATTGTGAATTAGTTTGCAACTAGGAACAACAATAAAATCACAAATAACATACAACTTCAAATAAGATATGTGTTATAAACCAACTGAAATTGTTCATTAACTTTGACACATGTAAATACAAACACATACCATTGAATCACCACAAGATAAATCCCACAATTCTCAATAATACATACATGAAATTGTTGCCATGGCTCAATGAGCTTCTCTATATTATGTTGAAATGTCTAGTGCACCATTACAAGAATCACCCATGAAATCCACTAGTGGAAATGATAAGCTATCACTTCATTTCTCAGAAGGACGTGCAAGATTTCCTAAACAAGGTGCTCAAAATGGAGTCCAAAAATAAAATTCCTTTCTATCTAGTTATGAGGGTATATTTATATAGAAATTAAGTGACTCTTCAGCTCCCTTCATGACTCTTCAATTACCCTCATGACTTTTCAACTTCCACTTGACTTTCATTTCTACATTTATTATATTTCTAATTTCAAAATACTTTCATTTACAAACATTAAATGGAAATTAAGAAAACAATATATGTTCATGGAGCAAGATGCATAATAGGTATGTAATGTGCCTCAATGTGTAAATATCGAGTCATGTATGTGTGCCAAGCCTTGCATTCAGTAGCAACCGATTTGACTTTTTTGTGAAATATCATTGTCAAATCTTACTTGGCATTCCAAGGCATCATGGAGAAACATCTTTGATTTTGTTTTCATTTAGCTCAAAAGCATCGAACTCTTAGATTGAAGCTTTGTTGGCTCCGCAACATACATTTTAATTTCTTTATTTGTAACTTCTCGATCATCCCATACAACAACTTTTTTTATATGATCTAATACCTCTTGAATCTCTCACCTAACTTATTCTTCTAGCCTTTTCTCTCTCGGTGCACCAATAGAGGGTATTCTATGCACTTTGACGAGATATTCCAACAATGAATATGAATATTTTGATAAGAAGATATCATTATAACCATGTTTTTACTCAACTTCCATGTGATTGCAAAAACATCCTTACTCACACCTTGTCCAATTCCGTAGTCAATCTGCTTTTTTTGGATAGTTTTTCAGTGCATCGGGATACTCCATGCTCCATTCCTGGATGTAATCCATGGCCAAGAGTGAATTTTATCAATTCTCATTACCCTTCCAATTCTCCATGCATCTCTGGGAGTGGGGCTGCTACCTTGTGTAAGACCATGATTTCATCATAGACTCGCCTTATGACTTCCATTGGTACTTTAAAATTCCTTAAGAATTGTTGGCTATAGATCTTCCTTGCATGAGTTTGTCACTGACAATGCATGATTCGCTGCATGAAGCTGATCATTTTGTTGTTATGCAATGGCTAATTCTTCCTTTAATTTCTCAACTTCCTTCATCAAAAGATATACATTATTCTTAGTTGCAGCCACAAATACAATGTCGATAGAGGCTTTATAGTTGTAGGATTTGTTCTAGTTTCCATCACAATTTCCCTCTCTCAGGTGACTGATATAGGATTATCGAGATCTCTCAGAAAACACTTTCACCTTTCTTTGGTAATTTTGAGCTTGAACTAATCAAATGTGAATCTTAAAAGATCTAGTATCATGTCATCCTCTTCAAATGTGACCCCCATTTCATTAGTTGAAAAGTGGATCTTCATTGTAGACAATGTTGTTTGTACTTAAAAAAAAATCAACCTAGACCCTTCCTTTGCTTTATCATCTAGCTCCTTGGCAAGTAATTCCTCTTCTAGCTACTTGGCCAATGCCTCTTCTTCCTTGTTATTTCTTTTTGCTTCTTCAACTTGTTTTCTTTTCATTTTTTTCGTTCTCTCCTCTTCTGCGATTTTCTTTCTGGCTTCTTCTTCTTTCTTAGTGCTTCCTACTTTTGTTTTTCTTGTTCTTCCTTTTTCTTCATTTCCTCTTCCTTTTGCTATTTTTTGTGTATCCTCTTCTTTCTTTTTTTAGGCTTCTTCCTTTCCTATTCTTGATTTCTTTTAAGTTTGACTCTTTTCTCCTCTAAATGCATGTTCTCTTCTGATTCCTCTTCTAAATGTTCAGGGTTGTTTGTAGTTTTAGAGGAATCTACTCCTTTATTTGCGGCAATTTCTTTGGCAACATTAAAGAAATATTTATCTTTTCTTCTTCTTCCTAAATAACTGGAACATACATCCAACCATACTTTATTCTTGCATACTGTCGAGTGACAACAACCTTAGAATAATATGATTACCCAACTCTCCAAACTTAAGGTGTTCCAATAAATTTTCTATACCCACACCAACAAATCCAGAGACCACAACAACTTCGTCCATCATGAAATTTTGTATAACACAAACACAACGAAAGCACTCGCACATAGTATCTGTGAAATTTTCAAAATATATTCAGAAGTCTCAAAATGATAATTTCATCTCTTACTGGACTTGCCCAGCAATAATAGTAGTACAACATGGTTCGAGGAAGGCAACACAAAGCACTCGCACATAGTATCTGTGAAATTTTCAAAATATATTCAGAAGTCTCAAAATGATAATTTCATCTCTTACTGGACTTGCCCAGCAATAATAGTAGTACAACATGGTTCGAGGAAGGCAATCACAAGTTCCGTATGTATTTTAAAACAACTTAAATCCAAGTTAGTAGCCACTAATTCCATAGCTTTTCTGACTGATATACCACAAATAAAATGAGTGAACCATTTTAGTTGTCAAATTTAGCGTATTTTCAAAAATAACGTGAAAGGAGAACTTTAGGTTTGCAATCGTGAGTAATGTGCCGTTTGGAACCCTAACTTATCCCGTACGAAATGTGGGGTTTGGAATATTGACTTGACTTGCGTAAGGTGGGGTTAGAAATTTCTGTGGTCAATAAAGCGACTGAGGATGGCTGTGCGGTTCGCAATATCGACTTTTGGTGTTTCAAATTTATGTGGTCAATAAGGCGAGTGAGAATGGCAGTCGACTTCGAGAAGACAAAATGGTGGACGTACGTTACCAATGAACCTCTCAAAACGGCTTGGAAAGCAATAAAGTTCTTGCGTTGGAATTTGGTTGAAGTAAAAAGAGACCCATTTACTCACTAAGTACCAATTTCCAGGTCAAATCCAATAAACTCATACACATTACACAATTTGTATGATCTAATATCATAATATTGGGACGATTTTTAATATATATGTCAAATCTAACCCATAGAGTTGCAAAGTGTGTTTAATTTTTAGGTCAAATCCAATAAACTCATACACAATTTGTATAATCTAAGATCATAAGATTGGCATGATTTTAATATATATGTCAAATCTAACCCATAGAGTTGCAAAGTGTGTTTAATTTCCAGGTCAAATCCAATAAACTCATACGCATTACACAATTTGTATGATTTAAGATCATAATATTGGGGTGATTTTTAATATATATGTCAAATCTAACCCATAGAATTGCAAAGTGTATTTAATATTGTGATTTAATAATTCAATGATTTTATATCTTAATTTTTATTATTTAACTTTATGCTATAGGATTGGGATATTTTAACATTATTTAAGACTTATAGGTTCTATTATTTAATGATCTAAGACTTTATGCTATAGGATGGGGATGTTTTAACATTATCTAAGATTTTGTGTTATGGGATTGGGATATTTCAATATGATATAAGACTTTATGTAATAGGATTGAGATGTTTCATGATCGAAGACTTTATGTTATAGGTTTGGAGGTTTCAAGTAACAATGTTCATGTCAAATCCAATAATCTTACATAATATCTTTTATGTCGAATAAATAATTTAATAATCTAAAAAATTGTGCTATAGAATTAGGAAGACTCTATTTTCTTAGTCACCACCTACTAATATGCATGTCAAATACAACAAGTGGCATTACAAAAATCTTTCATGTATATATTATATTCCAACTACCTATATTTTGTTTCGATATTATATTTCAATTACCAATGTCCATGCCAAATTCAATAAATTCCTTACACACTATATATTATATTAAATAAATGATCTAATGACTTAAGGCCTTATATTATGTAATAAAATTGGGAAGACTTCCCTAATTAGATACAAATATCAATATGAATGTTAAATCCACCAGTGGCATTCCAAAGTCCCCACATTTAGATATTAGGTCCCAACTGAAATTGTCAAGTCAATAAAGGTTACTTGACTAGAACTAAAAAAATGTGTGGAGCTTGCCTCATGTACCATTTTCTTAATATTAATATGTAGCAAAAAAGTGTGATGTACTATGACTCTTTTCTTATCAACCTTCTACTTTTTTAAGTTGAACATCATATATTGTAAATTATGGTTGAAACCTTCTTATAACACTAAGAAGTAAAGATTCCAATTTTACCGTTCATTGTTACGAGGTATTGTTGGAGTTGCTTGATGATACGTTGGATTTCCTTTACCAAACGCTCATGAGAACCCAATTCTTTCCTACCATGAATAAAAATCCGTATTTGGTGAAGAATCTAGTAGATTACTTTGCCTATGCCCATGCCATCAAATATAGAGACAACAATAGCTTCAACCATGGCATAATTTTCTCTAACACAAACAATAAAAAAGGATTTGTGAATATATACACAAAAATCTCAAAATGGAAATTTCTTCTCACTCAACTTCTCTGGCAATACTACCATGGTCCAAGGAAGGCAAACAAAAGTTTAGTAGATATTTTAAAACAAGTGGGATAAGTTGCAAAGAAGCTAGTCCTTTCCTCTTTGGATAATTTGATTACATTGTTATATGAAAGTTGTGGTTTAATTTATTTGTAATTGTTTGATTGCCCCCCACACAAAATCGGGGCATATATACTCATTTGGCCTATCTTTCCATAGTGAAATAATTCGATGGAATGTCTGGATGGAATTTCTCAACAAATGTTTGAAACAAACAATCTTCTTTCTATTTGTGGGATGGACTAATTAGGAAACTCTTTTAGCAACTATGACAAGTATTTTCTTTTCAATTTTTGGGACCACACTATTCAAGTTTTTGAGAATTGTCTACCTCATAATAAAGTAGATCATGCCTTAGAAGAATTATTCAATGCTTCTAGTGACATTGCATTGTCAAAAAATGTTAAGCTAGTGATATCTCAATGCTTGAAACTTTCAAAAGAAATTCTAGAATGTTGTTAATCGTCTTCCTAGGGAGACTACATGCTTTAGTGGTGACAATGAGTGGGTTGTGGCTACACCTGCTAATAGAGGGGAACATGCTAGGTTTGAACACTTGGACCACCCATCCAATTGCTTGACAAGATCAATGGTTGTGATCAATTGTCAAGTCACAAATTTCTTACCGAGTTTCAACTCTCAAACCCTTCATATTCAACATTTATTCATGTTCCTAGCCATTGGGAAATTAGTATCATTGAATGCATCCACATAGAGGATTTTCCCATTGTATATGAATTGATGATGTGCATGTACATTTGAAATGAGTGGTTGGAATGGTTTCCCTTTATGTCTCATATGCAATTGATCACTGGACCATAAGGAATTTCAACCCAACACACCTAACAATTTTTGGTTAGGATTCACTTTGTAAAAAGAGCGCAACAAATGGGATTGATGTCTAATTCTCAGAAGTAGAATCCTATATCGTAATTGAACCTCCTATTAATGTAATATTGTCACTGCTCGTTAATTAATTCTCAAAAGAAAATCATTGAGAGAAATATGCTCGCAGTATGTGGACCCCCCCCCCACCTCCCCCTATAGTGGTTTTGAAATGGGGATGGGGGGGGAGCTTGATGATGAGCTTCAATATTGCAACAAGAATGCTACAACTCCCAAGGCTACCAACTTTAATTATCAACCTGGGTTTCGTACAAGCTTAAGAGGTATTAGCACTATATGTGCAGCATACAATGTGTCCTTCCTTCGTTTTCATGTTGTAATGTAGTGCATGTAATGAAATCAAATCCTAAACTAATTGCAGAAAATGAAATGCTCAAAATGGAAAACTTAACCTATTGCTGATCCGAATTGGATCCAGGAAAATATCAAAGTTCTATGAATGTATCAAATTAGGACAGACTTCAAAAACTTGTGAACAAAGAGCTATTAGGAAGGACCTCTGGATAGTGGTATTTTGTATCCAGCAAGGAACAACGAGGACCTCAGTAAAAGTGCATTGATCGAGGCCCATGGAGACCGCGCATGATGCAAACTAGCAGTTGGGAAGTCCGAATTAGAAAACGGAGGTCGTTTCTAACTCATTGGGAAAAACCCCTTGAAATGGAAAGGCACCGAGCACTCGGTCATAAGGAAAGCCGAAAACCATAGTAAAAGCACTAAAACCAAAGGCGGGTCCCGCGCTCCAAAATCGGTGGAATATCGGAGGCATGTTGGGTGGTAAGCAGAATTATCAGGAGACCCAGTGATGCCATACAACGAACGATGCGTGTCCAGTGGATGAGAGAGAAAACCACCTCTCATCGTGGGCTGACATCCGAGCAAGTCAACCACACTATAAGAGTGATAACCGTAGGATCTGGAGGCCCTAGATCTAACAGCGGAGATTGCGCTCGATGGGAAACTGGATTTGGAGGGAGAAAATAAGCTATGACATATAAAAGTTTGAAGTCCGATTTGACCGCTGAGTTGGCGGATGAATCATTACACAACGTAAACCAAATACCAAACCGTTTGAGGAAGAGCTGGCACAGTTCGTGAGAGGACAAGTGGCCACTTCCCTGCGAGACGTTACATAGTGGCGATGACACAGAGGCAGGGAATTCCAAGCGAATAGCAGGAGGTGATCTGAAGAGGTAGAAGAGGAAGGAACAATCATGGAAGTATTGGCTTTAAGCCATGAATGCACAGACAGAGAAAAAAGGAGAAGCGAGCATTGTAAGGAAGAAGAGAATAGTGAAGAAGGAGACAAAAGAGATAGAAGCAGACGTAGAGAGCCAAGCTGACCTGCAAAGCTGAGGATGCATCGAGTAGACAGAAGGCTTGAGAGGTTCAAGCCATCCCTGTGAGGATATCTGTCGGGAACTGAGTACCAAATTGGACTCATCCCATTAAGACCAGTGAGGCCGAGACTTGGTAAGGAAGAGTCTGTGTACTCTAGTGGCTTGGGGAATCCAAGAACCACCCTACCAAATCATCTGTTTCAGGAGACTCAAGTTGAGCTCCTCATTGTAAAACTCTGCTTTAAAGACACAATAAAAGAATGCCACCACTGAAAGATGGACCGGAGATGTAGCTTAGGAGGATTGGGTGAACTCCTTATTAATTTGTTGTGTTCTTATATTTGTTTACTGTGTTTCTCTTATTGTTTTCCATTTTCCAGTGTCTGTGTGTTTTGCAATTTGATCGATCTGTTGCCTAAGATAACATAGACACACACCAGCACATGAGTCTGTAATACCTTCATTAATTAATTAATTAATTGAGATCACTCATGAATGATTTTCAGATCAAGTGGTATCAGAGCTCTAGGTTGATAAGGTTAGACAAGCTTGTGTTGGTTTAGCTGTCGAATGCTCACTAGATCAAAGCTCAAACTAGGAGAAGGAGAGTTGGTTGAAACTAATCCTGAAATTGGGAGAGTCTATCCTTGGAAGACAATGTCAGAGGAAGGTTCTATGGGCCCAGACCCTCAATTCATAGAGAGCTTCCTAGCTATAAAGTCTATGGTAGAAGAAATGTATAGGGACTTTAGAAAGCATAAGGATGAAGATTATCAGGCTCTAAACAAGACAAAGGAGAAGATGAGTCTCACTTCCATGACCACTCAAAATGCAAAGGGAAAGAAGAAAGATTTCTCACACCTCCTACTAGCCCTAAACATAAAAAGAAGGCATCTTTGATTAAACTAGATGTCAAATTTGATTTACCTATATATGATGGAGAGTTTAATTCAAAAAAGTTGGACAGTTGGATTCGAAAAATTTATGTTTATTGCAGAGTGCAGAGTATCGATTCAGACAAGAGAAAGATTTAGCTGGCAAGCCTACGCCTTGGAGGCACTACCTTGGTGTGGTGGGAAGGCAGGACCTAAGCTGACATGAAGAGACATGGTAAGACTATCTCTATTTGGAGTGAATTTGTTTCTACAATAAAAAATAGTTCTATCCATTAGCCTACATGCAGCAAGCCATGATGAGCTGGCAAACTCTTTGACAGATGAAAGGGAAAAGTGTACAAGGATACACTCAAGAATTCAGAAAGAGAGCATTGATTCTAGGAATCTCATTAGATTCACTTGAGACTCTGTTGAAGTACATCGGTGGTCTACACAGCTACATGAGGCACACTATCCTCATGTTTAATCCCACTAGTATAGATGAGGTATCTGTTCAAGCTACTCATCTAGAAGCTAGAGGAAAGAATGGAAGTCCAAAAGTTGGGGGATCATCCCAACCCACTGCAAGCAAGAATAAGGAGAAAAGAAAGTATAAATGGAAAGCAAGGATGACTAACACTACACAGAAGAGCAAGTCTTCATGCACCCACTGTAAAAAGGATGGGCATGATGATGAGCACTGTTGGATTCTACATCTGGAGCTGAGACCTAAGAAGTTCGAGGGAAAGAAGAAGAAGACTACTGCAGCTATTCAGAAAGATTTGGGGTCAGATTCAGGAGATGAAACAACTATTACAGCCAAAGGTATAAAAGGTCAGAATTCTAACACATCTACTAGTAATTCTGCACAATCTACTATTGATGAAGAAAATGGGAGAAAAAGACATGAGCTTTTCCATATTCGAGCTATTTCCAAACATCAAAAGATTGATACTTTGTTTGATAGTGGCTCACAAGTAAATTTAATTTCTAAAGCAATTGTAAAGAAGTTGGGATTAGTGACTACACCTCACAAGAAACCATACCCATTCGGATAGTTAAATGATAAAGCACAACTACAAGTGACTAGACAATGCAAACTCAAGTTTTCTTTTGGGTCATCATTTGTAGATGAGGTTGAGTTAGACATAATTCCTTTGGATATATATGGAATTGTTTTAGGAAGTCCTTACTTGTAAGACAGAAAAGCTATTTTCTATAGAGCTGAGAACAAATATCTACTTGTTAAATATGGAATCGAATAATGTGTAAGAGCTCATAAGCTCAAGAATAATTATACTCTCATAAAATCAGGGCAAACGTAACGAATGATAAATTCATGCAAACAATTCTTACTGATGGTTGTAAAGGAAAAGAAACCTGATAAAACTAATGTATTTGAGGGCTATAATGATAAACAACAAGCTGATTTAGAAAAGGTTGTTTCAGAGTATGATATCTTGTTTCAAGAACCTAAAGGCCTGCCACCCAAAAAGGAAATAGTGCATGATATTATTTTGTAGCAAGATGCTTCATTACCTAACATTGGAATGTACAAGTTGTCTGCTTTAGAGAACGCAAAAATCAAGAAGCACGTGTAGGAGTTGCTTGAGAAAGGGTTCATACCTAGCACATCACCATGTGGGTCACCAATCATTTTGGTGAGAAAGAAATATGGCTCGTGGAGAATGTGCATTAATTACCGAGCACTGAATAAGATAACAATAAAAAATCATTATCCCCTTCCTCGCATAGATGATATTTTAGATCAATTGAAAGAATCTGTTTATTTTTCCAAGTTAGACTTGCATAGTGGATACCATTAGGTCAGAGTTGCAGAATAAGATGCATGAAAGACTGCTTTCAAAACAAAGCAGGGATTGTATGAGTGGTTGGTTATGCCTTTTGGCTTAACTAATGCTCCTGGTACTTTCATGAGATTAATGAATGATGTACTCAGACCATTTCTTGATGATTTTGTTATTGTGTATCTAGATGACATTCTGATATTTAGCAAAACATGGGAGGAACATTTAAAGCATGTTAAGCAGACACTAGATGTTTTGAAAAGAGAAAAACTTCATGTTTGGTAAAACATCTTTGAATTATTTGGGACATATAGTAGGGGGTGGTGAATTGAAGATAGATCCCTCTAAGGTGACAGTCATTGTAAACTGGCCTAAACCCAAATCTGCTATAGAAGTTAAAAGCTTCTTAGGAGCAACAACTTATTGGAGAAAGTTCATTCCTAAATTTTCCTCAATTATAGCTCCCTTACATGCTTTAACAGGATTGAAAAAGGTGTTTCAGTGGGGAGGCAAACAGAATAAATCCTTCGACACCTTGAAAGAAAAGACTAGTACAATGCCTGTACTAGCACTGCCTGATCTTTAAAGACCATTTGAGATCCAAACGGATGCAAGAGACTATGCCATGGCAATAGTGTTGACACATCATGGTAAACCTGTTGGAAATAATACTGAGAGGGGGGCATGAATAAGTATTAGCAAATCAGATATTTTTTCATTTTCTTACTCAGATTCATATACGCTACTTCAGTTAAGGATATCCGCGTATATACGCGACTGTGTTAAAAGCAACTAGCGTACATCCAGTATTATGATTTAGTTAGTTCATCTTCAGTGAATGCATCAGAACATTATTAACCATATGAACAGTAAATAGAATAGATCATCACACATAAGGAGCACACATGAACACCATGATATAAGGTGGAAACCCAATGTGGGTGAAAACCACCTGCTGCAATTTGTTTCTATCTTCCTTTAATAAGAAACTTCTTTTACAATGTACTGGTGTAGTCCTTTACCAGTACGCAGGCTTCTACCTACAGAAGGCTACAACCTTCATACTGTATACGCTATTTGGACGAAACCAACCTGCGTGTATACGCGCTTTTACCAAAGACAACCCGCGTACAGATCTGCAAATTCTAACTCATAACTTTGCAGCTATTTCAGACATCATCACATACCCAGATCATAACATTCATACAATGAACATGCTTCAATAGATCTAGTCTATCCATAATCAAACCATATAATGATAATCATTCCAAGCCTTAAGATCCCAATCCATCGTTCATCATCCTTCACATGAGTGCTTCCTTGGTTCAGGTCAAGCAAGGCATCACCAACCCATAACCAGCATCTAGATCTCACACTTTATCAGATGTTCATCAATTCACTCTTTTCCCTCTCTCTTGGCCTAATGATCTTCTACTTATATAGGTTTAGGTTTCTCTCAATACCATGGTCCAAAACCATGTAGAACCAATACCTTGGACCCAAAACATGGGGTCGTCATTTCGAACCAAATATCATGGACCAAATACCACGGACCAAAACCATGGTTTCCGACATGTACGTGGCTTTCCTTCTGTGAACCTGCATGTGTATATGTATGCGCCTTTTGCTTAGATAACCCACGTATATATGCACTTTCATCATGGTCAACCTGCGTATATCTCTCTCTTTACCTGCTGCAGTATGATCTGTCCTCTGAATGAGTTGCCATCAAGGACAACACTTGTATCATACCTCTGAGTAAGCTGCCATCAAGGACAACACTTGAATCATAATGCCAACAATCTCCCCCTTTGGACTTGATGGCAACAACCACACCAAGTCACTCTCCCCCTTTGACATCAAGGGCAAAGGGTGGACCAAGATATTCTCTTCTTTGATCTCCATCTACTGTCCATACTCCCCCTGAGTATCTACTGAAATCTTTGATTGAGCTCCCCCTTTGTCCATGCTCCCCCTGAGCACATGCACGATCTGCAAAAGCATAACATGACTCTATACATACATCCATCACCCAACCAAGTGGGGATATACCAATTGTTTACATATGACAACCAAGTACATATACATGAGTCAACAACAAGAACCATTACATTATCCATCCCATGCATAGTGGGGTAACAAAGTATATCATATGAATCACAAAGATCAAGGACCTAAACAAGACCATGATAGTTATCAGCAGCTATCATACACCATATGATCTACATTATAAGCTTCTAGCATCCAAATCTGTAACTTGCAATCCATTCTTTTGGTCAAGCAAGATATGTTAATAAGCATCATCACCAACAACTTCTAACCATAATGCCAACAATGCATTATTTGAAGTATATGCTCCCCCTGAACCTATGCCATGCCATCATCAAAACAGTGACTGAACCATATTAGACTTCTGTACTACTGTTTTTCTTCAGAACATCATATACGTGACTCTGCAGCATATAACTCACGTATATACGCGACTTGTCTTCATGAAACCCGCATATGAGATTTGAAACACTGATGTTCCTCACTTCCAGCTACCTCTGAATCTGTCATGTCTGTGTACTCTGCTATGCCACATCTTTCTGGATGTACTTCCTTTTTCTTCCATATCTTCAACTGTGATGATGTTTTCTTCCTTTGGTTTGGTGTACACAATCTCCTCTTGCATTCCTTTGCTATGTGTCCAAATTTGTAACGTGCATAGCATCTTATATGTTTCTTATTCCTTCTATAACAATCAACAGCTTTGTGACCAAACATATTGCAAAAAAAAAATATCCTTTGAAGTACCTGGAACGTGAAGATCTTTCTGTGTGATGGTCTTGAACCATCCTAATTTTGCATCTAGTTGCAACATGTCCATGATTATGACATACATAACATTCAACATTATTCATCGAAGGAAATAATCTTCTATCACTTCCATAATTAGGAGCAAAAGATTTTCTTTGAGGAATTTCTTTCCTTGGTTGCTGATGGGATTGACCTCTCAACTTCTTGTTGGGGATTTCAGATTTTGCATTAGAGTTCCTTGTCTCACCTTCAATAGATTCATGAAAACCAAGACTAGTTTTGATAGCAGGAGATCGTTGACTACTAAGAATATCATCCAAAATCTTATTACTATCTTGAAATTGCAATAGTTTATCCTTTTCTTCTAATTTACTTTTCAAGATATTTACCTCAACCTCATGTTTTTCTTCCTTTTCCAGACATTGCTTCTTCAAAGTTTCTTCAGACTTTCTTCCTTCTTCCACTTGTTGCCTTAGTTTGAGAATCTTATTTTCTTGTTCTTCATTCAGCACCTGCAGCATTTGACGAACTCTGAAAGCACATTCCAACTGACCTTTTAAGCTGATAATTTCTTCTTTGAGGGCACTCTCCCTTTTGCTAGGTAGATCTTCTTGATCTATGATTTTATCTGATACTTCATTTGCTTGTCCATCTTCAATCTGAGGTGATTCAGGATCTGAATACTTGCTTCCACTCATTGACAGGCTGTCATTGTTCCTTTGAGCTGTCTTCTTCTTTTCACGCACTTTCTTTCCCATTGTTCTACGGATCTCCTTCAAGCGATCAAGCTTCTACCAAAGGACCTGCTCTGATACCAATTGTTGAAATAATACTGAGAGGGGGGGGGGGTTGAATCAGTATTATCAATTCAGATACTTTTTTTTTTTTACTCAGATTCATATTGCTACTTCAGTTAAAGATATCCGCATATTTTAGGACTGTATTAAAAGCAATAGTGTACATTCAGTAACCTTATGATTTAGTTAGTTCATCTTCAGTGATGCATCAGACATTTATTAACCATATGAATAGTAACCTAATAGTCATCACACATAAAGAGCACACATGAACACCATGATATAAGGTGGAAACCCAATGTGGGTGAAAACCACCTGCTGCAATTTGTTTCTATCTTCCTTTAATAAGAAACTTCTTTTACAATGTAATGGTGCAATCCTTTACCAGTACACAGGCTTCTACCTGCAAAAGGCTACAACATTCTTAGCTCTTGTACTAGCCGTTCCATTTACTAGTACATAGGCGCTGGCCTACTGAAGGCTCCAACCTTCACTCGTTTTCCAGTTGCTCCTGGAAGGGAGCTACAACCCCCTGGCTCTTGTACTGGCCAATATGTTTACCAGTATGTAGGTGTCGGCCTACGATCATCAAGGGACCACGTTTCATACATTTTCATACTGGATCCATAAAAAAATCACCATTGCAATACAACCTGCATCATCAACCTCTGAATCACCTAATACTGAAACCCTGTCAACAACACAGTCACCAGAACACAGAACAGACTACATAACTCTGCAACAACAATCAGATCCAACAACAACTTCAAATATCATACTTCATACTGTATACGCTATTTGGATGAACCCAACCTGCGTCTATACGCGCTTTTACCAAAGACAACCCGCGTACAAATCTGCAAATTCTAACTCATAACTTTGCAGCTATTTCAAACATCATCACATACCCAGATCATAACATTCATACAATGAACATGCGTCAATAGATCTAGTCTATCCATAATCAAACCATATAATGATAATCATTCCAAGCCTTAAGATCCCAATCCATCGTTAATCATCCTTCACATGAGTGCCTCCTTGGTTCAGGTCAAGCAAGGCATCACCAACCCATAACCAGCATCTAGATCTCACACTTTATCAGATGTTCATCACTTGCTCACTCTTTTCCCTCTCTCTTGGCCTAATGATCTTCTCCTTATATAGGTTTAGGTTTCTCTCAATACCATGGTCCAAAACCATGTAGAACCAATACCTTGGACCCAAAACCTGGGGTCGTCATTCCGAACCAAATACCATGGACCAATTACCACGGACCAAAACCATGGTTTCCGACATGTACGTGCCTTTCCTTCTGTGAACCTGCGTGTGTACATGTACGCGCCTTTTGCTCAGATAACCCGCGTATATATGCACTTTCATCACGGTCAACCTGCGTATATCTCTCTCTTTACCTGCTGCACTATGATCTGTCCTCTGAATGAGTTGCCATCAAGGACAACACTTGTATCATACCTCTGAGTGAGTTGCCATCAAGGACAACACTTGAATCATAATGCCAACAAAACCCATATGTTATCATTCTCAGACATTTAATTCTGCAGTAGGTAACTATCCTACATATGATAAAGAATTGTATGCATTAGTAAATAGTGTGAAAAAGTGGAAACATTACTTAATGGGCAAAGAGACAGTAATACATACGGATCATCAACCAATTCAATATCTACACTCCCAGACTAAGTTGTAGCAATCAAGAAACTATAGATGGATGGGTTTTCTACAACAGTTTCATTTAGTCATCAGATATAAAAAGGGCATACATAATAAAGTTGCAAAGATGTTATCTAGACCCATTATAAATGCATCTACTATACTTAAGCATAATTCTGTGTTACATGAGAGTTACATTGAACAATATGCTTAAGATAGAGACTTAAAGGATGTATATGCAACTTTAAGTCAAGGCAAATGAGTAGAAGAATTGGATTATCATGTAAAGGACCGACTTTTATATCATTGTGGGAATTTATGCATTCCACAAACTGAAAGAGTAAATATAATTCGAGAAGCACACACTTCTCTAATATCAGGTCACTTTGGGGTAAGTAAAACAGTTGCACAGCTACAAAGATTTTGTTATTGGACAAAAATGAATGAGACAGTTTCTAGATATGTAAGAGGGTGTACTATGTGTGCTAAAATCAAGCCCAGCAACAAAAAACTAGGCTTGTACACTCCATTACCAATTCCTTCTCATCCTTGGGAAAGTGTTTCCATGGACTTTGTTGGAGGAGTGCCTAAATCTAGGAAAGGTCATGATTATCTATATGTTGTTATGGATAGGTTCGGCAAAATGTGATACCTTGTAATAAACAGATTACAACTGAACAAACTACAAAACTGTTCTTTCAACAGGTATGGGTTCATTTTGGATTACCCACTTCCATTGTATCTGATCGAGAGACTCGATTTGTGGGGAAGTTTTGGTCAAGTATGTGGGAACTGATGGACACCAAACTGAAGAAAAGAACAGCTTTTCATCCACAAACTGATGGCCAGACAGAAGTAGTCAACAGGACAGTGATCCAGTTGCTCAGGGGATATTGCAGCAAACATCCTAAGATTTGGGATGAGCATTTATGTTATGTGCAACATGCTTACAACAGAGCAAAACATTCTTCTACACAAAGTGTTACACAGTAAAATGTCACTGTCACCTTGTCAGTCTCCCTACTGTGTCATTAAAACCCATCCACCATGCTCATGCTCTCTGAAATGGCCAAAAAACCCTCTTTGCCTAAGTTTATTGGATCATCGCGACTGTTCCTAAAATAACCGCGCTGACTGTTGGATAATAGTGTAACTGGTGCGCTGCCAGCGCGGAAGCACACGTGTTTTCTGCGCTGGTCGAATTTCATAAATAGCGCGCCCTCCGCCTGTATCAGTTCGCGCTAACCAGACCTTTTCTGTAATTGAGATGCGATGCCAGCGCGCCAGCCCAGTTTTGCACCCGCGCTGATCCTGTTTAGGCGAGTTTTTTCTAACAGCTAGCCTTCCAGATGACTCCAGACTTGGCTGTTAGCTTTGTAAAGGTTGCCATCCTTTCTCTGGCATGTCTGTTCACCTGGTCACCCACTTTTCTTGGGGGAAATCTCATCCTTTAACTATTCATGGAGACTCCTTCTCCTATATAAGCCTCCACCATTGCCATGAGCATCTAGTTTGGAACATATAGACTTTGACATAGAGGAATTCTTAGTGCATTAGTGTTGCTCTTTGTAGGCATTTGGTGTGT
>APFE031068012.1:0-18743 GCA_000404065.3 Pinus taeda | reverse complement strand
CCGCGCTGATCCTGTTTGGGCGAATTTGTTCCAACAACTAGCCTTCCAGATCCCTCCAGAACTGGTTGTTAGCATTGCTGAGGTCACCATCCTTTCTCTGGCATGTCTGTTCGACTGACCATCCACTTATTGTGGGGAAGAACTCATCCTTACCTATTCATGGAGACTCCTTCTTTCTCCTTTATAAGCCTCCCCCATGGCCCATGAGCAGCTAGTTTGGAACATATAGACTTTGATTGAGGAATTCTTTGTGCATTTTAGTGCTGCTCTTTGTAGACATTTGGTGTGTTGTGTGAGGATTGCTTTGAGCTTGAGGAAGGTCATGAGCTTGTTGCCTTCTATGTGAGAGAGAGACCTTTTGACTTGGGAGATTTGCTCCAAAGGTGAATGCTTGGAAGATATGCTTGCTGAACCCTCTAGGGAAGGACTTAGCGTCAGGACATCGGTTGTACCTTACTCTACCTTTTGTTAATAAAGATAGATGACTACTCTTATGGTTCCATTTACATTTGTTCAATGAATGGTTAATGCAAATTGTATCTTTCCTGACCGATACATAGTTGTTGTTAGTAGATTTTACGCTTTTGTTTGCTCTCTTTCGCTTGTGCAGGTGTTCGTCTGCGAGGATAGCGGAGAATTGTGATCGGCTAGAGTGAAGGAGCGAGAGGAGTATCTCTTCGACAAATAAGCGTTGGAATCCAAGTAGGTTATTCCCACCCACTTGTTAATTACAACTAGGAACCTGCGGTGTAGCATTGTTTGATTGTTGCTAGACCCCTGTTGGGCTAGTAGGGATCGCCTTTATCCGTAGAGGGGATTTACCTATCCAACACTATGCCACCTACATATCAGATAAGATGCATGAGCAGTTCATGAACCTGTCAAGAGAGAAGGTGTTCAGATACACCTCCCACATCTACCACTTAATTCTATATTATCAGCATGAGAAATTCTCCTTCATTGTCAAAAGAACGGATGCACAAGGTAATCCAAGGTTAGTAGTGTACTGGAGCTCAGTTTTTCATTGCAGAGCCTACTCTCCATACACTTACTATGAATTTATAGACCTCTTCATCCACCCAGCCATGTCTCTGTTCCTAAGCTCGCCTCCTCCAAGACTGACTGATGAGATGCAGAGAATCCTGCAGTTGTCAAAAGTGTACAACATTGGGGATTGGTATTTTTACCAAAACTACACCGTAATCAGAATATATGGTTGTGAGTTACCCCCATACAGATTGCCCAAGTATGTTCCCATGAGACTATTTGCACTTGAATACTTCAGGCAATTTGGGAATGCTGATATGATACACTTCTCAGGCAAGGGCAAGAAGGCGCAGCTGAAAGTGAAAAACCAATTGGGCCACCTTGTGTTGAACAAAAGGGAGGAAGGCTGGAAAGAAGCTGATAGAAAGCTAGAAGGCCTTGGCCTAAAGACCAGTTTCCTCTGGAAACCCTGTGACCCCAATCACTCCATATCATTAAGAAGGGTCAAATATAGGCTCTCTAGTTATGACCATGTGAGGTTGCCTCACATTGAAAAATATGCAAATCAACCAAAATGGAAAAGAGGCACACTTGAGGAAATACATAAGTAAAGTGAATGATAGTGCAATAAAATTCTTTAAGTGGCTGACTTGCAGGTTCCTTCTGTGTATTCTCTTTGCGAAAGCCTCAAGATGTAGCAGCTTCCTCATGCTTGTCATTTCTTCATTGCAGCCAATGTATAAGTCAAGTGCTAGCATAGCAGTAAAAAGAGAGTTCAGAATGGTTTAACATGTATAGGTTCATCAACCTCAACTGGTAAACATCCTCATTAGGTGCACAGGGCAGGTATTATAGAAGCAGAGGCCTATTGGTCACTAATTAACGACCAGTAAATGCACTGTTATGCGTCTCATGGTTTGATTCTTCTGCGGCCGTGGCCGAGTTGGTGGTTCGTCGTCAGGGTAATGGACCGAGGTTGGCTTATGTTCCCTGCCATGTGTAGAAGTGGCAAATTACCGTTTTTCTGACGAAGAACTGCCAATAGGGCAAACTTCTGGTACCGGCCTGCCCAGCTTTGACCTTGGCCAGTTGCTTGGAGCCGGAAAAATAGGGCAGGAGGTGGAGAAGTTGGCTCCTCAGGCCAACAGATGTGGCTCGTCTAGCAAACCGACATTTGGAACATAGTGTTTAACCTTAAGGCTGCATTATGTTCATATAGCTGCCGGATCACCAGAAAGCTCAGTCTGCCTATGATGCCAGAGTGTAAACTGATAGTGATCCATTTCACACCTTAGTTCATCATGGTTAGTAGCTGCCTTATGTCATGATCTGGGTTGTTTTGTGGTGAAAATGAGGCAATGGATCAGATTGAATTGGAAGATTGAGGGAGATGGTGTATGGTAGGTGTAGAGTAGAGCTTATGAACTATAGGCTACAAAGTAGCCTAAATAATACTGCTGCACAACTTGATCTAGAAAGGGCTTCCTCTCAGGCAAAGGACAACAGGATCAAAGCTCTAGAGGAAATCATAATAGATCTTTGACATGATCCTAAAGATGTCAAGGCAGTGCAGGAGATTCTGAAGATGAGGGATGCTGATATGGCAGCACTAAGGAAAATGATAAAAATCCCAGCAACTCTTCATCCTCAAACAGAAGAGATTGCCCAGCTCAGAAAAGACAAGGATGTAGCTGCTATGCTGGTTACATTATATAAAGAGCTCATCCACACACAAGAGAAGCTGCAGGAATCAGAGGCTACCCTTCAGGCAGCATTGCAGCAAAAAGAGGCAGGACAAACCTCACAACCTCCTCCAGAAACAATTAATCTGGAGAAAGCTCCTCAAACCGCTACTCCTCCATGTCAGCAGACACAACAAGCAGCACCGTCCACCTCAGCACCAACCACAGAGCAGGTTGAAAGTCTTGACATGCAGAAGCTGAGGAATGAGATTCAAGCCTTGGAGGCTCAAATGTGAGAGTTGAATCAGGCCAAAGACACTCTGGCTAAAATCAATGAGAAATATGACAAGTCCAAGCAGAATGTGGCTGAAAGAGAAAGAGAGGTAAAGGCTCTCAAAAAGAGAATAACTAAGCTAGAAAAGGAGCTCACACTGGATAAGGTGACAGCTGAGCTCAAAAGGATCCTATGGGCCAATATTGGCCAGTCCATCACAGACCAGTGGGAGTACATTGAGGCCATTCATGAGCAAATGGCGCTGATTGGAAAAGCACACAGAGAAATCCAAAGGGCAAGGGCATCTCTAGGCAACATGCCTGAGATTGCCACCAAAATGATAAATGTGCTTAACTACAGGACAAGCTCCCAGTTGATCAAAATGGGAATTGCTAACAGGACTGAGACCATTTCAATGATCAAAAGGGTCCTGACACTAAGAAACCTGGTTTAGACCCTGGAAAGAAGAATCCAGGATATGCAGGCAGATATCAATAAGTTCCAGGACAGGTTCATGGCATTACAAAACAGGGGTCTTCCTAGCCTGACGAAGCCATCGGGAAGACTACTCTGACATGAAAAATATGCCAAGAGAGTCAACACTTTTGCTGCCAATCAGATTGCAGAAACAACAAGCACATTAGCAGAAACAGGGCCAGCAATAGGACAGATCCTTTTCAACAGGGTGGAGAGCTTATTCTTCATTATGCATGAAATCACTCACTTGTTTGATGAGCCTCCCCATTTTTACAAGTATACAGAGGCAGATGAGACCATGGGGTCAATTTTGAGGCATCAGTTGCCTACACAGGAAGTGTGGAATAATTTAATACAATTACTGTTAAACCAAAGCCAGTAATTATATTTTTCTTTTTGAAAAATTTAATATTTTCATACACAGGAAGATAAGGATATATCAGTAGGTATGCAGAAAGAGGCTGAGCCAACTCAGCATAATTATTCGGCCACCACAGCAGCACTAGCAGTCACAGGTGACAGGGCCGAAAAGCTACAGGAGGACAGAGCTGCACAGACACGTCATTTAGCAGTTATAACAAAGCGCTCAACCGACTCAATGAGCTCCAAAGGTCAAAATATTCTGACAGGAGTAAAGAGCACTTATGTTGTATTAAAAGCTATAATAACTTCTTATCTACTATTCCTGTACGAGTTAAAGAAGATATTTTATCTCTCAGATGACTCAATGCCTGAGATATTTTGTATGAAACACTTCTATATATTCCCCCTTGCATAAGTTAGCAGGGGTTGGGCGTTGGATGTCAGATATTATTCATACCTATTCTATTTTTCTTCTACGATAACTCTGAGAGAAGTAATACAAATGATGATGGAATTTCCAAAGCTCTGTGTTGCTTGATGCTTTTTGGTGTTTAGCTGAAAGTTGCAGGATTCCTGTGTATCTCATGGCACAATAAGTTTCTCTTATTATCTCTTTGTTATGTGTTTTGTTATCTTTCATATCTCTTTCATGTTTCCTGTGTTTTACAGTTAATAGCAAGGAAAAAGAATAGTTCCAGGACTTAATCACAGATTACCCTGAACTCAATCTAAGCTATTTTGAATGTTCTCTTCAGTTATAGTAATGAAAGCGTAATTCTTAATTGCTACCCTTTCACACTATTTCTTCACAGTGATTATTGTTTCAGGAATTCAAGTTTGCTCCTGAGGAATACATCCCTTTCTCACACCCCAGCTTAGTGAAAAATTCTTAATTGATTTTCACTGGTTGTTTACACTCCATCATCACAATTTCAAGTTTGTTTCATGAAGTATCTAAATGGCCCTGTAACTCCAGCTGCTCAAACTCAAGATTTCAAGAAACCAATAGCCACAGACTCCATTTCCCAATGGACTAACTTTATCTGCAGATCTCCACTTCAAGCACAGAAAGACATCCTTCCAACCAAACACAAAACCAAAACCTTCACTTCATTACTAGCCTAATATCTTCATAGATCAGAGACAAATCTTATAGAGAGAGCCCTCTCTGATTACAGCTGGGCTAGAAGCTGTAGTCCAAAGATTGGTTAGTGGTTACCCCGGCCGTATTCCCTTGGGAGTCATAGGGAACAACCTGGGTGTTAACAATTGAATAGCTTTATTAATATCAAGAATAGAAAGAGGATTACAACCAATAGTTTCTGACCCAGCATCATCCTCCAGCAAGAAAGCCCTTCTTCACCTCAAGTAAAGCTTAGATCACCCAACGCTATGAAGTTTCACTAGAAAACCAACAACACTTCTCTACAAGATACAAGATTCCAGCCTCCGGATCTCTCTAATGAGGGATCCATATATAGATGATTGTAGGGGGTGAGTCATATTCTGGGGTCTTGATTAGTGTCCTCTCTCTGATAGTTCTTGATTCCACTTGGAGATTGATGATCTCTTACTCACCCCTGGTCAAAAACAAAGAGGCAAGTGTCAGAGGGGAAGCTTCTAGAAGATTCTATGATCTTCCACCTCGCAAACTGTCTCTGCCATTTGTCCATTCTCGCCCATCGCACCCTACAAAGGGTCCATCCAGTATGCATCACACCCTTTACACTAGGAAGGTGATATGCATCGCACCCTCTGCACTAGGTATTCAGTATGGTCCAGTTTTGACCATTTCTGAGCAGTTTTTAGTGGAGAATTTTTGGGAGATGATGTAATCAGCTGACCTTGTTCCTTTAGGTAGTGAAGCAACACTTTTAGGGACTTAGGAGCCCTCATTTTATGGACATTTATGATTGGGGTTGCAGTGCCCAAAAATGTCTATAACAATATGTGATTGGGGTTGCAGTGCCCAAATATGTCTATAACACTCTCTCATAGGTGACAAACACTAGCACACATGTAGTTTCAGTCTCATGAACATCTGGCTATCTTGAAGGCCCTCCATCCTCTTGAGGCCTTGATGGAATCACTTGAGGGCCTTTGAAAATTTCATGTGCAATGAAGGTATCCCATGGTATGTTTAGCAAGCTTAGTTGATGCAAGACAACAATTTTAATTAGTGAGAAGTGGTAAATGTTGTTGAACTGTTGAGGAAAAGGTTTCCTTTGCACAAAGAGAGCCATATTCTCAATATTCCTACATATAAAGTATGGGAGGTTCATCATCCTCACTCTTTCGAAATCCATCAACATTCTGACATGATATGTATATAGGTGGGAAAACCTCCCTTCACAGGTGAAATACTTGATGATGAGTTTCATGA
Organism: Pinus taeda; assembly: GCA_000404065.3. Taxonomy (NCBI): domain Eukaryota; kingdom Viridiplantae; phylum Streptophyta; class Pinopsida; order Pinales; family Pinaceae; genus Pinus; species Pinus taeda. Next base: position 12,577 of record APFE031068012.1, on the reverse strand, counting down.
GAGGAGCATAAATCTTTTGCAAGTATTTGAAAGGAGAAACCCTGTTAATCTACTTGTGATATCCCACCTTAATGTAAGGATCATAATGTTCTTTGCCCACATGCTGCCCCTTATTCCACTGTTCACCTACATTAGGGATGCCTGTTGTTGCTACAATGGTTTCATGTGTCAATGTGAAAGAAACACTAGCAAGGTTCACCTGGCCATTGTGAAGATGAAGAACAAACAACGTAGCAAGATCATGATGATATTTCACCCTCTCTACTATTTCACAAAACTGATAACAAGACTGGTGTTTAAAGCAAGTTACAGCAAGAGGGCAAGCAAGTAATTCTATGAGAGTGGTGGACTCCTCCCGAATGAATTTCCCCCTTTATGTGGCTTTCTTGGTGCATGAGCTCCTCTGGAAGAATCACTGAGAGTTTCCTCTTCCCTCTCATAGTCTGAATCTGTCTCCATGCTTATGAATTTGAAGTGAAAGCTGATGAGTATGAAGAGATTTTAAAATATGAGGATGAATAATGTGTATAGGAAGTGAATGCTAGGAGGAATTGTTTCTTTTGGGGAATGAGGGAAATGTCTGGTATTATGAATTTGGAATGAAGGGTTTGGTAATGAAGTGAATGTAGTGAAGGAATAGGATATGGGAATTAGAGTTTGGGAATAGGGTGTAGGTTAGGGTTTGGTATATGGGAGTGGGGTTTGGGGAGTGAATATTGATGATTTTGTGAGAGGGGATAGGATTTCAGGGAAAATAGTTTAAGGGAATAGAAACAGCAGCAAGCAAGTACTCTTGCAAAGCTATGGGGCAGTTGAGAGAATGGCTAGGGTTTATGTTAGCAATTTATCTAGGGTTTTACTTAAAGGAAGCCACAAACATCCAAGATACTAAGTACAACTTCCCTTAGCAAGGAGGCATGATTTAATTACTTGGAACAAGCTTTGATTTGATTTTTAGGAAGTTGAGATGAGTTTTGAAGCATTCATGGCTTTTGGAATAGATGTGCAGCGCCAAGGAACAAGCCTGCAATGCAAGACCAAATTTGTATGGGAAACCTGCAACAAGTGCGCAACACCGATTGTGTGCGCAGCGCTGAGGCCCAGGTGCGTAGTGCCAACAAAATGACAATATTTTTCCTCTGTTTTTGCCCTCTTTCTCCAAAAACATGATTTTCTCCCTTTAGCTCATTCAATTGCAACAATGAAGACTCAAGCTCATGGATTGGATTTTATACCCCTTTTCTTTTAATTTTTCATTAACCAAACCCACTTTTCTAATGTTTTGCTAGCTTTTTCACAAATGCCCTATTTCACTTACATTTTGACTTTTTTTCTTTTGCAAGTGGACTTTTACATTGATGTTTTGTAATTGTAGGAGTGGACCTTGTCACTAGGTCACCAAGAACAACTTTGAATACATTACATATAGAAACATTGAAATTACATGAATTTTTTACAATGATGAAAAAAACCCTGTTTTCACCTCAAAACAGAGTTTTGAGGTAAAAAAGAGTTATTGAGCATAACAGAAGTAAAATTTATAATCTTATGAGTTAATTTATCCTCCTCATGTGCCTGCTGATTTTTTTATTCAGTTTCGGATGACCATGATGACAAATTCTAGACCTAGTGAGACAAAAACCCTAAAACTGATTTTTGTAAATGAAATGAAAGAGGATGACAATAAATGACTAAAAAAAATGTATGAATAGGTCAGCAGGTGAATGGCATGAGGGAAATTGACATGAAACCACTACTATTAGTTGATCCATGACCTAATGGAATGCAGTTTATCGAATAAGACACATAATATGCATGCAAAAGAGCAATTTGATCATTGATGGAGGTATGAAGATACTGACACTAACAGATGCATAACAACATTATTAGAATACGATCTTAAGATCAAGCCTACAAAGCTAATCAAGGGTCATGGCATAGCGGAGCTCATGTTCGAGTTAAAACATCATGCTCTAGACATCAACCTTGTAGTGGCATTATCTGCAATCAAGAAGAAGTGGATCTCATTCTGGTATCTGAAATTTTTCAATCATCCCCATGATATTATGATATTATTTATGTGCTTCAGCATCTAAATCCCCCTCCAAGCATGTCTAAAGGTAAGATGAGGTCATTGAATTTGAAGGATTCCAAATATTGTATCATGGACAGTGTACTTTATTTGAAAGATCCTCGAGGTGTGCTGCTAAACTATTTGACTGAAGATGATTCCAAATGTGTAATAAATGACTTCCACAAAGGAGATTGTGGGGGTCACTTGTACTGGAAGACCACAACCAAAAAAGTACTAAGAGTGGGTTACTATTGGCCTACACTTTTTGCAGATATCTACAAGGTAGTGATGAGTTGTCATGAGTGTTAAGTTTTCCAAGGTAAAATAAAGCTTCTTCCTTTGCCTCTATAACCAATATCAGTTAATGCACCTTTTCAGCAGTTGGACCTAGATTTCATAGGTGATATTAATCGATCGTCATCCACACAACACAAGTGGATATTGACAACTACAAAATACTTTACAAAGTGGAGCGAAGTGATCCAAACCAGGCAAGAAACTGCTTCAGTTATCATTCATTTTTTAGATACTAATATCTTGTCCCATTTTGGTTCTCCTAATAATATTATCACAGACAACACAACAATAGTCAAATGCAAAAATATGACTGAATTTTGTGACAAGTACAACATAAATTTGGGACATTCTACAACACACTATCCGCAAGGAAATGGTTTGGTGGAGTCCTGCAATAAATCCTTAATCGATATCATCAAGAAACTATTGGAGGCTAACAAAAATAATTGGCACAAAAATCTTATCAATGCATTGTTGGCAGATTGGGTGAGTAGTGAGAAATATCTTGGGCTTTCTCATTTTCAAATTTTTTATGGAGTAGATATTGTTTTTCCTACATCTCTTACAGTCTCAGCCATGAAATCATTACAAGAAGTGGGAAGTGAAGAGAATGATATTCAACGTGGGATCATCAAATGATTCATTTAGAGTAGACACGTGATGAGGTATTTCATAACACCTCCAAGCTTCATGAGAGAATAAAGAGGATATATGACCAAAAAATAGAGGAAGATGATTTCAAAATTGGAGATGTGGTGCTTCGTTGGGATGCCAGAAACGAAGACAAGGGTAAGCATGAAAAATTTGAGAACTTATGGAAAGTCCCTTATCAGATTTCAACTTTCCGAGCACGAAATTCTTTCTTGTTGGACGATATGAATGGAGAGCCATGCTTAGGAGGAAAAGTCATGGTAGGCTCCTAAAGCATTATCATTTCTGAAATTGTCTAGTTTCATTGTACGTACATTTTGAATTTTTTGTAGTGTGAAGTAGAAGATCATTGGAGTTCGGAGCCCAAAGTGAAGGCCATGGAACTCCACTGATTTTCCACCATTTTAGTATTCATTCCTTAGTCATGTAAGTCAATTTGAGTAAATTTGAGTCAGTTTTTTGGGATGTCTGCATTTGCTCATGCATTTCATTTTGGATTGTTTTGACCATATTGGCCCATATGGTTAGGCACTTGGTCTACAATGTTATTGACACTTCCTAGGAGCTGCGATCCCCAAATAAGACCAATGTTAGAGTTAGTATTTGCATACTGCCATCGGTGATCAAAATTCCTATTTTACATCATATTAGTGTCCCATGTTGAAATTTCTACCATTCCACCTAGGTCATCATGTAAAAATTTACTCATTGATGGTAGCTGAAATTAAAAATCCAAAGCCCCTCTCAAAAAATCAATATTTGTTGGTCCACCTTTATGTGTCTTGCGAAACATATATTCATTTTAAAGTCTCATGTCATCACGTCTTATGTTAGTCAAGTCCACCTGAAGTCTTCTTGTTCAAGGTCCCATTAGGTCACTAGGTTTCAATCCTCAAAGGCCCAATAAAACACCATTCACTGCATAAGGATAGCAAAAGCATGAGAGTGAATGAAATAATATCCCTTTTCATTCAAAGAGGATTTGAAAACATGTAACAATGGTTTCCTGAGCTCTAATTTCCATTCCAAAGTATGGGTTTGGTTTCAGATTGTAATTTTAACTCAAAAAAATAAATGTAATATTTTTATTTATGTATGTTATTTTATGTTCATTAGATGTAATAAGTTACTATTCCTAAGTTTTTCACTCAAACTCTATTTCCAACATCATCCACCTGCAAAGGAAAAACTCAAAAGTCAAATAGCATTAGTGTGAAAATTGGAAAAGTGACATGAAACATCAAAAAATGGGTTTTCAAAGCATAGATCAAACCCATTAAAGGATAAAAGCCCTCAAAGACATCAATTCAACATTCATTTGCACTCCGACACTCTCAAAGCATCATAATCAAAAGGGAATTTTCAAGTTTTAAATGACATTCTACAAAACAGGGGCATAGGGTGCATCTTGAACTAGTGTTGCGTGTTTACCTTAAAAAGTTCCATGTTTCCTAAGGGCATTGCACGCTTGTTAAGATTCTTGTGATTTTGACCAAATTGTTGCGCATTTTCTAGAAAATGTACAGATATTTCCCAAAGAGCACTACATCATCTCCAAGCTTCAAAATGTGTCACCAACATGCTCGAGTAAACAAGTAGGTTGAAATCATATCACTCCTCTCCTCCACATTTGAATTCTATGGTGTTACATTATGTTTTGGTGTCCTACTAAATTCAAAACCCTAGTAACATAATCCCATTCCGAAATTTCATTTTCTAGCATCCCACTACCATTCCAACATTTCAAAACTACCCCATGTTACCTCCCTCATACCATACATCCCCATTTTCATCTCCTCAATTTCCTCACACCATTCCATACTTTGTACACCTACATTCCATTTCATCATCTCCTTAGGTTTTGAATCTAATAACACATGGAAGAAGAAGAGAACATAAGTCATAGTGAGGAAGAAAGACAGGACAGGAGGCTATCTAAGAGAGGAGGGAGAAACATTAGACATGAGCCAACCAATACTAGAGAACTCATGGCATCTCCCATCACTATGGCATGCTTTAAGCATGTGGGCTATTTTGAGTTTTCTGAGAAAGTACAAAGGATCCAACATTATCCTATGTTTACCAGATTATTCATCACCAACCTGCATGACTACTAGGTAACCCTTGCTGGTGTCACCTTCACTGTATCTCCTGCTATCATATCAACTGCCTCTAGGATCCCAAATGTTGGGGTAAAATGGTTTAAACAAGGATAATTGGATCATTTCTAGTATGAGCCATATCTTAAACCAAGGTACAAGAATGAGAGAAAGAGGATTTTTCCTTTCCCTTATCTCCTAGATAGATATGCTCCCATGATGAAAATCATCATGAAGTACTTCACTTGTGAGGGTAGGTTTTCTAGGATTTATTCCTATCATATCTGGCTACTCATGCATTTAACAAGAGTCAAAATTCTCAATATACCCTACTATCTTTACCGGAGCATTGGCAATATGTCATTCATTTCCCAAAAGAAATATTATGATCATTAAATGCAAAGTATCTTTCACCACTCCCTCATCAAGATGATAGTCCTCCATTACCTTGATCAGCTTAACATTGCATGGGACACCTTTATATCCAATGATATTTTCATTGTCCCACCTATTCAACATGGCCAAAGTTGGGCGCGGGATCCCCCAAGGCAAGTTATGGGGCTTAAAGCCTAGATTTTGGCTAAAAATTGTAAATCTGATGTAAAGACTCTAAATTTTGTGGGTGAGGAGTGCGAAGTTGTAAATGAGTCATAGGGTTGTCTACCCTCAATCTTGTCATGTAAGGTTGGTTTTAGAAATCTACCCATGGTCTGCACACCATGGGATTAAGGTGTAAAATAATTCATGGATGTAATGATGATGGAATAGAAGTCTAGCGGAAGATCTAAGTGTGCATAGGCCTAGTAGTCTACAGCTGAGTGCGCAGACCCCCGCAGTTGAGTGCACAGGGTGAGTTGAGTCTGTAACCGTTGGAAGCATTACTAAAGATAATTTTTACCTCAATTCTATGCATTTATTTCCTGTTTTATACATTGAATATATTGGGAGTATATTTCATTTCTATTGTTTATATGATGCTTGAACATATGTATCTGTGTTTATTAAGTGAATATATGATAGAATATGCGACTACTCAAAGATACTAACAATTGTAAGAAAATAAGTAATAAACATGGTGTAACTTGGTGAAATAGCACAGATCGCTACTCTAGCAAGCGTGAAAGCATCTCAGCCCCTAGTTAGGGCTACACAAAAGATGATCCTAACAGATTGCAAAGGTATGACAGGTTAGAATAGTGTGCGAAGTGACCTGCGCGAAGGTAGGCATAGTTGGACTAAACCGACACCTCAAACATCTCAAGGGTGTGGAAACTTGGTTCTAGCAGCCCCCCATACTGCTTCGGGTGAGACTTTAGTCCACATACAGCGGGCTGTTACTGAAAGGGCCAGTAGTGTAGGGATTTGTTTGGCTAATTAACTGTGAACATAGGTTAGGCCCCAACAAACCAACAAATGGTTCTATTTCTGGGATCTAAATCTGCGTAGAGATGTCTGATTTCATATCATTGGAATTGAGCTAAGAAGGAAATTGAAGGTTGGTTGGACAGGAGAATTCACAAGTTCGCAGTGTAGGAGAATAGGAATCCATGACTGGCAAAAGAAGAGTGGTTAGATTTCTACCTGTACATAGAGATCCACGAGATCTTCTTCGCATCTTTCCCTACTGAGCTGTATGAGTGGATCGCGAAGCTAGCAGATAGCCAAGGAAAGTGGAAGCTCGATGGTCCTATTGTGTGGACCCTAGAATTGGTGCATCGATTAGAAGCATCAGAGGATAAGATCACGTGCGTTGTTGATCACTGGCTTGATCGGATTATAGGAGGATTCATTACTGAGTTCGCGGTTGGTACTTCAACCAACTATAGTGAGGTAGAGCCATGCTTTCTCAAAGGACCGTGAGGTATGTATGTAAAGTCTCTGAATACTTGGATTAAAATTTTATTGTGTGAAATGAGGGTTATGAAATTACCTTGATGTTTGGAGTTACGCAAAGTGGAAAAACCTACAGGAATGAAGGAAGTAAGGGACGAGAGAATAGCCCTTTGATTTCGCCTCTGTGAGGGGATGAGGAAGAGCTCGCGAAGGTCTCTCTACAAAGTGTGATCCATTTGACAAGGAAAATAATTCTGCACATATCAACCCCACCCACACCACCACCAACTTCACCATGATCACCTCCATCTTCACCCATACCACCTCCACCACCACCGCATTTCAATATTGCAAGCACAATAAAGCTTCCTGTGTTCAAGGGATTTGGAAATGAAGATCTGGATCAATTTTGGTTCATGGTAAGAGTTGTATAGGAAGCGCAGCGGGTTACAGATGAAGATATAGAGAAAGTGACACTAGTTAGCACCCTACAGGATCGCACGTTGACCTATTATATTAAGCACTCAAATGACAATATGAATGTGGGAATTGCAGATATTCAAATTACACTAAATAAGGAATTTAGCTGGCGAAGTCGAAAGCATAGTCGATCATTAGATTCAAGGAGATCACAATGCTACTAGGCAAGACTCCTTGGGAGCTAGAACAATGGTTGAAGTGTACGATTCACAAAGCTGATATGAATCTGATGGATGGACAGCAACGTGAATGGTTTGTAGCATTGCTAACACCAAATTTGGGGAGCGTGATGTCACAATAGAAGTTAATGAATCAAGTAGATGTCTTAGAGTTCACGATGAGGCTTCATGAGACCCCAATGTAGGATCCTAACTTAGGAGTTCAGCAGATCCACGCGTAGTTGAGAAAACTTATGCCTGGAGATACAGAGTCTAAAACAGGACAGGAGAACTTGACCAGAAGTGCGCAAAGAGGGGTGGTGCGTAAAATAAAATGGTTAGGGTCATGATAAGGACCATTGCCCAATGTTTGCACATTATCTCGCAGGAGGAGGAATGATGTTGTTAAGGCCTGAAGCATAAGAAGGACCTAGCGCAACACCTACTTTGTGGTGCATGACTTGTTAAATAGGTGGAAAGCATGTTATGGACAATTGCCATTTGCTAGACCGAATTCGAAGATGGACCCATCTATACTTAATGACATTCCTGGAAACATGCATGAATTTACCACACGACAATAAGGGTGTAAAAGGATTGCAAGAAATCATTAACAGATGCACTGGGACTGCTCCAGGAGAACCGCATGTAGTCCAGAAGATTGGAAAGGATAAGACAATGACAAGGAGAGAAATGAGGTTAACTATACAAATTGGAGAATATGAGATGGACCAAGTAATTCTGCATTTAGGATTAGATGCGAATGTTCTTCCAAAGATAACATGAGAGTGCATGGGAAGACCTATGCTGCAATGGTCTCCTATTCAACTCTGAATGGCGAACTAGCAGAGGATACTACCCATGGGGAGATTTCAGGGATTTACTATGGATATTGAAGGAAAGAGCACGCTAGCAGACTTTAAAGTGATAGAGCTTATTGATGACAATGATCCCTACCCCGCGCTCTTAGGAATTTATTGGGCCACTGACATCAATGGGGTGATTAATATGAAGAAGCACAAGATGATTTTTCAGAAGAAGTACCTAGTGTGGTTATACCTATGGACCCTGTTGAGGGATCGTGCTATACAGAGCCGGTTTGTGACTATAAAAGTGATGATGATTTGGACTACATCTACAAGATAACTATGTGAGAGCAAGACTGTGTAAATCCCACTGCGGACGGGCGAATTTCATGGGAGCATGAGAGATCATGTACGTCAGATTCGGATGAGGAAATAGAGTGATTGTAGAATAGGTTACATGAGGTAACCATGCTTAATTGTAATATGATGAGAAGGTCACTATGCTGTGTATTGACAAAAGTGAGAGATTTGCATACTTATGATGGGTTAAGTGAGGCAGATACTTTCTTGGATAAGTTTGAAAGGGAGGTGCCAGAAAAGCGACATTTCTAGGCCTTGAACTGGGTACTACGCACTACACCCACGAGGTGGTGGGGTAGACACAAAGGGAGCTTTGGTGACTGGCGCGAATGTAGGAGGATGATGCACACATAGTTTGAAAAGCCTAAAGTGCGATTGACCAATAAATACAATGGACCGTGTTATCACTCAGGTTGTCCCTAAGCTCTTGAAGGGATACAGCCGAGGTAACCACAAACCAATCTTTGGATTGCAAGTTCTAGCGCACCTACAATCAGAGAGGGCTCTCTCTTAATGATTTAGCTTTGTGGAGGCTGATTTTAGGCTAGTTATTGAGTTCAAAGGGGTTATGTTTGTGTTTGGGTGGTGTTTGGGTGGAAGGAGGATGCTTTCAAGTAGAGAGGCAAAGCGTAGTGTGACAAGTTTCAAACCATTGGGCATGGAGTCGTGGAGTAGGATTGCTGGTGCGTTTTCTTGGTCACAAGAGGAAAAAGGGGCAAGGTAGCTGTTGATGAAATAATACTTTGAGGATAAATGGAGGTGGAAAGCAGGCTAAGGAATGAGAGGCAACAAAGAATCTCTCAATCAGATCAGCAAAGGGAAGATGAATGAGCTCTACCTAGGAGCAACTAAGAATTCCCAGATAACAGTCTTTCATATGTGAAAAAGAGCAAATATGAGCAATAAGGAATTCATATTTATGCTTAAATCAAGAGGAAAACATTAAGAAGCCACAGAAACTGAGCATGAGTGCAACGAAGAAAATTCTAAACCAATCTTTCTTTCTGTGACTTAAGCATATGCGAATTTGAAATAACAGAGGTAAGAAATACTTATTGATTCATAAAACAGCACAAGAATTCCCTCATTCAATCTTCAGAAACATTAACAACACATCAGACAATCCATTCTCCAAGCTCGTAAGTATTCTTTGATTATAGAAAAATATCAGATATACAGTGCTAGGCTCACATCAACTGAGTTCATCAGCCAACCCCCAATATATCTCCTTTACAAGTATGTATAAGAGTTTTACAAAAATATCCCATAGGGAAATATCTGGACATTAATATATCCATCTACTTCTGACAAAAGCTAATAACGATTTGTGGAAAAATCGCGCAACAATAAGTGAGGCATTGAAAGCTCTTTACTCCTTGTGGCAGGTGTCTTGTGTGCTGTTGACCATTCGGCTCTGGCTGGTGATGGGTGACCTCTTCCCTGAGATGTTATCCTGTAGTGTTGTCCAGTGACACATGTTCTGTGCTTTTGATCATCAGCGCGAATTCTGCCCACCATTAATTTGAATCTTGTGGCAGCTAAGCCACATACCAAAATTCCATTATGCAGTCAAAAGTAAGAAAAGATTCAAACTACCTTAAAGATCTGAAGCAAACTTTGCCACCAACCCTCAGTTGGCAACTGATGTTTTCTTAATTTATATAATGTTTCATCAACTTTAGTATAGGTATAATAATTCGGCCAAACTGGAAAAAGGTGTGCCACCTCATGCTCTATGTAAAAAAAATGCTCCAGCTTGTCATATAAACTCTGCCCTGTGGGAGGGGCTGTTTCTTCTGTGCTGCTAGATGACACTGTTATTTGATTCTATATGAAAGCGCTCAGCCTGTTTGCATAATGTTCCTGCTTTAATAGCCTTCCAACACTGGTAACCAGGTTGGGTAAACCTTTGGTTTGCAAATTTGCAAGCCTCTGTCTAAAGGTACTTACCTCTATCTACATTTCCTGGCACTTCCTTTCTATAGTCTGGAAAAAATTTGTCATTGTCAGCACTTTCTTGACTTTTATAATAGCCTATGTTCTATTCTGGATGCTTAGTACTGCCAGCTGGTCACCAGTACTAGTATTCAAAAAGTGAATCAATCGGGTAGCTTGTTCAAGCTTATTAGCTAGCAATGTTCTGGCTTTATGAGTTTCAAGCTGAGATACATTCATCAATTCTACTTGGTCAAACATGGTTTGTATTCCTATCCATTGTTCAGCAAGAGATTGGCCAATTCTATTCCACAAAATTGTTTTTATCTCAGTCAAGGTCCTATGGAGGGTGAGGTCTTTCTCCAAGGCCTTTATCTTATTTTCCAGGGCCTTTACTTCCCTGGTTTTCTCAGCAACTATCATTTTTTACTTATCATAGCTAGCCTCAATTTTGGCTAGCTTTTCTTTTGTTTCCTTCATCTCTGTCATTTGGAATTCAAGAGCTTTAATCTCTTTCGTCATGGCCTCCATGCTCAAACTGGCCTCTTGTACTGCTGCTGCTGTTGGATTTGTTGGAGTCGATGCACCTGCTGCTGCTGTCGGATCCCTTGGAGGTTCTGTTGAAGTAACTACTGTTGAAGGAGCCGTAGGTGTCGGAGCTGGTACTATTGGAGCAGTTTGGGATAGTTGAGGGGCCAACTTTGGCTGTTTCCCTCGTTGAGCTTCCTCCAATGCTTTTTCCATTTCCATTATCCTTTCATTCATCCTCATAAGTAGACTTACCACATCTTCTACTTCTTGTTGCTATGCTACTTCTGCAGTTTGAGGATGTATGGTGACTGGCAGCTTCATTTGTTTTCTTCATGCTGCTATATCTTCCTCCTTTTTCCTAATCAAGGCCTGTGTGCCTTTGGGATCTTTAGGATCATGTCCCAACTCTATGATGATCTCCTCCAAGGATTTTATCCTATTATCCTTGGCCAATGATGATGCCTTCTCCAACTCCAACTGGGCAGAAGTATTGTATAGAGAATTCTGCAATTTGTGGGCCAAAAGAGCCTTGTCTACCAATGTAGAATACACCATTTCTCCTGTTTGCTTATGTAGTTCAATCTGGTCTAGAGGATTTATATCTTTTGCTAGCACTTCTAGATTGGTTCTAATGTAATCTGCAGCCAATTGTGGCTGTTGTGTAGTAGGCTTGAAGTGACTGAGGGTCATCTTCCCTGCTTCTATGTCATAGGCTGCCATTAGCCTTTGCTGATTTGTTGGTGCCATTCTCATTAATTGGTTGTAAAGATGGAACCTTATTGGCTCGTTCCTAGCTTTAATTTCTGTGAATGCCTTCTTTATATCAGATCTCCTTTCGGTCTGCTGTTTGGAGGATGAAACCTCACCCGGTTGCCTCTCTTGCTCTTGCTGAAAGGGTTTGGCCAATGTTTCCAAAATGGGAGGGACCTGCTGCTCAGCAGTCCCCTCACCCTTGATGTCTCCCATGGTCTCTTCAGTGATTTCCTCCTCGGCATCGGGGTTTAGCCTCTGCCTTTTTTCTCCTTGCTAGTCCGTGGATGTCCCTGTGGGTGTCTCATCTATTCTATCCCTCCTTTTACCTTTGTCATGCGGAAAGAGTTATTTTTGCGGACAAATCTAACCTCCCTAGGAGTCTAAGACTCTCTAGTGACAAACAAGACAATTAAGAGCAATCCTTCTCTAAACATACATTATTCTATGAGAAACCAAGTGTTTTTCGATCCTACCTCAAGTCCAACGCTTGTTGTAGCAGTCCAGCCTCGTCGATCCAGATGAGCTCCTCCTTCACTTTGAAACCTGCATACACTAACAATCAAACGATTACATAACACCTGAATATTTCATAAAACAAAG
>APFE031068011.1:715-62047 GCA_000404065.3 Pinus taeda | reverse complement strand
AAAGTTGAAACAATTAAGACACCAGGTCTATTACAACCTTTATCCATTCCAAGCTAACGTTGGGAGGAGGTTTCAATGGATTTTATCACAGGTTTTCCCAAGTCTGAGGGAAAGAGTGTCATCATGGTGGTAGTTGACAGACTTACCAAGTATGCACACTTTTGTGCATTATCACATCCATTTAAAGCCAGTAGAGTTTCTACTACATTTATGGAAACAATTCACAAGCTACATGGAAACCCAAAGATTATTGTAAGTGACAAAGATCCCATTTTCACTGGAAATTTTTTTGCATAATTATCTTTCTTGTCTTGGTACTCAGTTAGCTCATAGCTCATCTTATCATCCTCAATCTGATGGGAAAACTAAGATAGTAAACACATGTTTGGAAGGATATCTTCGTTGCTTTGTATCTGATAAACAGACACAATGGTCAAATGGTTGCCTCTGGCTGAATGGTGGTATAACACTTCCTTCCATACAGCAACAAAAATGACCCCATTTATGGCACTTTATGGATATCATCCATCATCCATCACATCATATTTAAGAGAAAATTCTAAGGTTCAAGCAATGGAAGATCACTTAGAGCATCAACAACAAGTTCTCCAACTCTTAAAGGATAACCTCACTTTGGCGCAGAATAGAATGAAACAACAGGTAGATCAACGTCGCAGTGAAAGAAGTTTTGATGTAGGTCACTGGGTATTTCTACGGCTATAACCATACAAACAAATGTCCCTTAAGCAAGCTAAGAATCATCACCAAAGTATTATGGTTTGTACAAGGTGTTGCAAAAGATTGGTACTATGGCATACAAATTGGACCTTCCTACAGCTTCCCGAGTGCACCCAATTTTCCATGTTTCATGCTTAAATAAGGTTATAAGTGACAAGCTCTCAGTTCAAACAATATTGCTAAAACTTGACGAGGAACGAAAAATCATATTGGAACTTGAAGCAGTCACAGAAACAAGAACTCGACAGTTAGGAAATCGATAAATTTCAAAGTATCTCATCAAGTGGAAGAAATCACCCGCTGAAGATTCCACATGGGAGGATGAGAATTTTATACAGAAGCATTCATAACTACTCAAAAGTTGAAGACAACACTTTTCTGAAGGAGAGGGGCATGTTAGCTCCCTATAATACTAGTGTATTCCCTTATTATTATTGTCATTGTAACCCCTTATTGTTATTGTTGTGCCCATGTTGTCCCCATATTGTTATTATTGTGCCCCATAAAATCCCACTATTGTTATTGTTGTGCCCTTACATTATTATTGTTATGTCGGCTTTGACTATATTGTAACCCATTAGACTCCTATATATAGAAAGGAGGTCTTGTCATTTGTATCATTAAAGAATTGTTCATTTGTGTAATGTAAAGGAGGTTTCCCCCTCGAAGAGGCTGATTTTGAAGTCGTTGCTCTATCTTTCCTTCTATTTTATGAGGTAGTTGCATAACAAGTTGTTGAGCATATTGTTTAATGTCTTTGAGCTTTGTTGTTGAATGACCTTAAGCCTTAGAGAAAACACAACCGCATTAGTAAAAGTAGTTGATAACCTAATAAGCATAATTTTTCACCTTTTAAATGAAATATTTTAAATGAAATATTAAAATAACAATTTACTATCAAAAATTTATATTAATAACTACTATCAATATTTCAAACAATATAGTATTGCATGTACACACTTGAAGCCCAATACATCAAAGTGTATAAGTCACTAAGTGATGTAAAATTGAGAAAATCGCTTTTACTCATTGTTTAATTAATTGATTAATTATTATTATTATTTTTTTATTTTTTTTTGAAAAACTTTAAGTTTGACTTTGTTATTAATTTTGTTGAAAACCTTCATTTGATTAAATATTATAATTAATTTTATTTATTATTTGTTAATAATAATATTCAATTCAGCTTTGTGATCCTACTCTTGATATTTGAAACATTTATCGGAAAATTTCTTCCAAAAATTTTCAATAATAATATTTAATAATATAAAAATTTTCATTCAATTTTATTTTATTGTTTGACTTATTTTGTTCCTAGTGAAAAAGACTTTCCTTTGGTAATAATTTATTAAAAATATAAATTAATTTTATTAATAATATTATTATAATAATAAAATAATTCATTCATTTTTTCTTTTTATTTTGTTTTAAAAATTATCTTATTAATTTTATTTTATAAAGTTGGTTTGAAATGCATCGGCCAAAAAAATTTCTTATGTGATTTCTACCGAAAGACTTTGCTTAATTCATTATGGATCACAAAAGCCTAAATACAAAAAAACAATATATTTTCTGTATTCAAGCTTCTGTGATCCATAATGAATTGGATAAAGTCTTTTCGTAGAAATCACATAAGAGAAATTTTTGGCCGACGCGTTTCGAACCAACAAGTGTAGTTCATCATCAGAACCAGATGAAGAGGCCGACCATGGAAAAGGCTTAAATAGAGAGCAATGTAGAGACATAATTTCAAGTAACGGCTATATTTGAACAATAATATTTAAATTATGATACTAATTTATTAATACATTAAAAACAAATATTATTAAGCAATGGTTATATTAAACGGCTAGTTTTTGAAAAATAATATTTAAATAATGATATTAGTTTATTAATTTATTAAAAATATAATGAGTAACGACTATATTAAACGGTTAGTTTTTGAAAATAATATTTAATTATGATATTAGTTTATTTATTTATTAAAAACAAATATTAATAAGTAACTACTAATATATTATATATATATATTAACAGAAACGGTTGAATTTTATTTATAAGCAGAGGTTGGGCATGGCCAAACAAACTCTATTACAGTCAATTGAGAGATTTCTGGCTTTTTTAGAATCCTCATAAACTCGCTTTAGTAACAGAAGTTCACTGTTGCTTTTGATTCTTTTGGAGTGGCTGAGTCCTCTTGCTTTGCTCTTGATTTTTGCATAACCTGTCTTGCATTTCCGCTTTTCATTATTGCTTTGTAACTTTGTAACTTTCCTGACTTAATATAATTCCCACACTTATATTATTCCCAACCCGAATAATATAAACCCACATATATTAAAATATTTTAATATATATCCTGACCCCACCTCCTTTGTGTCCTGCGACTCTTCCGTACCCAACCCCAGTACAAGGTTAACACCCCACCATAATCATCGCGTGATAATCGTCAGATCTTCCCTCGCCTAGATTCGCTGCTTATCACGTCCCTCGCTGTCCGACCCTTAACTCCTCAGAAGTGCGCGAGATGGGCGGTTTTGTCCTACCACATGTCATTCCCTCAGGTACATCGCGTCCGTTTAATAAAAACTGCCCAACGGCCAAAAGCGGTGTGATGAAAACTGCATACCGCTCCCCGAGTAATTAACGCCCCACCTTGTTTTGCGCGCGCTAACCGTCAAATCATCCCCAACCTAGATTCAATGTTTTTCGCGTCCCTCATTGTCTGACCTTTAACACCTCAGAAGTGCGCGAGATGGGCGGTGTTGTCCTGCCACGTGTCATTCCCTTGGATACATCGCGTCCATTTAAGAAATATTGCCCAGCAAACAAAAGCGATGTGATGAAAACTGTAAACCAGTCCTCGTGTCATTAACTCCCCTCCATATTCAACACGTGATAACTGTAGATCTTCCCCCGCCCAGATCCGACGCTTTTCGTGTCTCTTGCTGTTCGAGCCTTAACACCTCAGAAGCGCGCGAGAAGGGAAGTTTTGTCCTGCCATGCGTCAGTCCCTCAGGCACATTGTGTCCATTTTGAGAAATATTGCCCAGCAGCCAAAAGCGGTGTGATAAAGACCGCTTACCACTCTCCGCGTCATATACAACCGACCTCCGTTTGAATTCAATTCCGCGCCCTGCTAAAACACCAAACACTGATGGCCCATGCGATAAATCATTAACCTGTTGGTTCTGCTCGATGTTAATCCATCACGCCACTTTCCCACTCTTTCTCGTCTGTGACTGTGAGCCTGTGCTAGAGCCTTGGTTCTGCGTATTTCCCCTGCACTCATTCAAGTTTTGCAGTTTCATAGAGATAGTGCTTATGCATAGGGATTCAGACTCACTGCCTTGTCAAACATGTCCATGTTCAACTCTCATTTTCTGTTAAGGAATTGGGTGCCTTTCAGCTTCTTCATTGTTTTTTGCCAGCATGCCTTGAGCTAGAAGACATCCTTTGTTGGCCATTATATCAGCTTCCTTGTTCAGAGTTCTCAGGACATGGTAGGATGAGTAGGAAGTGAATTTTTGAGTCAACTTTTTTATTCTTTCAAAGGTCTTGTTTAGAGTCGCATTATTGAGTTGGTTGCCCGTGTTAAGGATTTTAATCAAGATTTCGGAGTCCCCGAAGATTTGAAGGCTTTCCCCTCTGTTCCTCAGGGCCAGCTGGCACGTTTTGAGCAGTCTGAGAATCTCGACCTGATTGTTAGTGCTATGTCCTAGGCCCCAACTGAAACTGTCCTTTTTGGCCCATATTTGGAGTAAATTGTTCCTCTTGCACCTGATATTCCCAGGTTTCCTTTAGAGGCTTTGTCAAAGAATATCGTGACTTTGCCTTGATTTTTCCACCACTTTTTAAAATCCTCCTCAGGGATTCGAAGCCGCCAGTCTGGATTGTGACTTGGCAGGGAGATATTCTGTTTGATGCTATCCCGACTCAGGGATTCGCCTATCTATTTGAACTCTTCAGGGAGTAGGGAATTGTCAGAACTATATGGCATATTTTCAAAAGTTTCCAGGAGCAGAGCTTTGGCCTTGGCAGTCACTAAGTTGGTGGATTGTAGTCTGTTGTTGAATATGGCTTCATTCCTTGCCAACCAAATTCCCCACCAGATATATTTAGGGATTGCATTCCAGATTTTATTCCATGTTGATTTGATTTCCAGAGTGTGAGGATAGCATTCCTTCCATGTTGCGAAGAGACTATGAACTGAAGTCTGTTCCGGGATTTGGGAGTTGAGCCACATCATTGCTTTCAACCAGACTTCTTGAGAGAAGGGGCAATTTATGAACAGGTGATCGATCGTTTCTTGGGCCTTACAACAGAGAGGGAATCTGTGGGGACCAATGGTTCCTCTTTTCTCTAAGTTATCTTTTGTGAGGGTCCTTTTGTGCATGAGTATCCAATAGAAGAAGTTGATTTTTGGGAGTTCAAATGGGTCCCAAACATGCTGCCAAAGCTTTGTAGTGTGGATCTGTTGTTGTTCTTGTAGAGCTGCAAAGCCCAGCGGTGCTGAGTAAGCTCTGGACTCCCCCCAACCCCACTTGTCCCTTGAATGGAGATGCACAGGAGCCAAACCATGTAGTTTATCTAGTAATTGATGGAGTTGAGGGAGCATCCAATCAGGGGGGCGATGGAGGGCCCAGTTACTCCAGTTCCCTGCTGAATCCCAAGTGCATATGTCAGCAAGTTTGTGGATACCTTTTTGGATGAGACAGCTACGCAAGTTTTATATTTCAGGTGCAAGATATAGGGGTTGGAGGCCCATGATCTTATCATCCCACCGTCTAATTCTTTTCCCATTTCTTGGAATTCATAAAGATGATCTTTAAAGAATTTCCAGCCTTGGCTACACAACTTCCACAACGTGGTTCCTTTATGGGAAGCTCCTTCTTTCATGTTCTTTATTGAGAGCCTGTGCAAATATTTTTTAATTAGAACTTTACTTACAGGGTGTCTTTGGCTTGAGAATGTTTTCCAGAGGATCTTCCCTCCCATTGCCAAATTAGCCAACCCAGGATCTCTTACCTAAAGTCCAGCTTCAGATATTCACCTTTTCACTATGTCCCAGCTTACTATATGAATTTTTTTTTAGTTCCCCTTTCCTCCTTACCATAGAAAATTTTGAATCAACTTTGCTATATGTTCAGTGATTGTTTTTGGAGCTAAAAGGAACGAAGCTTAGTAGATAGGAAGGGATGAGAGAACTAACTTGACCAGAGTGAGCTTCCTGGTTGTGGTAAGTCACTGTCTGCCCCAGGCAGTCATTTTTGCCTTGATTTTGCTAATAATTTCCATCCAATGAGGGGCCTTAGTGGTACCCAAGGTTAAAGGCAGGCCAAGATACTTGAATTTTTCCCAAGAGACATATCCGGAGAAGCCCAAGGCCTGGGAAATCCTAAGTATAGATTGTTGGTCTACCGCCCAGCCGTACACTGCACTTTTCCTCTTGTTGATCATAGCTCCGGAGACTCTGCATAAGCTTTGGATTACTCCATTGAAGGCTCTTGCTATTTTAATGAAGGCTCCTCCCATAAGGATAGAGTCATCGACGAATAAGGCATGATTGATTGAGGTTGTTCTGGTTATCACCCTGATGCCAGGAAGTGTCCCATTGAGCTTCTCATCTATGAGCTTTCAGCTTAGAGAGTCTTCCATAAAAATATACAGAAATGGGGACAGAGGGCAGCCTTGCCTAATTCCCCTTGAAGCTTTGAAGTAATTTTTTGGCCTGCCATTTACTAGAGGGGCTATCCAAGGTTCTCCAATGCATGCTTTGATCAATTTTACAAATTTAGAACTGAAACCAAATGCAAAAAGAACTTGGAGGAGGAAGGAGTGCCTTACTTAATCGAAGGCGTTCACCATACCCAGTTTGATGAGCATGCCTTGATCTTTGTGTTGATGGCTAGAATGGATGATTTCCTGCACCAATATCACATTGTCCGGGATATGCCTGCCTTTGACAAATCCTCCTTGATTGGGTGAGATGAATTTTTCTAGCAGAGGCTTTATTCTATTAGCAAGTAACTTAGTGAGAATTTTGTAGGATTCATTACATAGCAAGATTGGTTTGAATCTGTCAAACGCCTCCGGGTTGGCTTCTTTGGGAATTAGAGCTAGGAAGGTGGAGTTTGTGCTTCCTCCCACTTTGGCTTTTCGTAGGAATCCTTTGATCATTCGGTACAAATCAGCCTTGATGATGTCCCAACATATTCTATAGAAGTGTATTGAGAATCCATCAGGTCCTAGGGCTTTGTCTAGTTCCATCTTCCATATGACATTGCTAATTCCTTCTTTAGTGAATGGCTTCAGGGGTGTTCCATTGTTCTCCTCGTTAACCATCCTTGGAACATGCTTGAGGAAGTCATGAGCTTCCTCATCATCCTCCGCGCCTTCTTCTTTGAACAACTACTGAAAATGAGAGGTTGCCACCTCTTTTATCGGAGTTGTGCCTTTGAGAACAGTCCCATTTGGCGAGGTGATTTCAGCAATGTGGTTTCTAGAGAGGCGGGTTCGAATTTTCTTATGGAAGAAGGCTGTATTTTTGCCTCCAGGCGCAAGCCAGAGATTGGGTGACTTGAGCCTCAAGTATTCTTCCTCCTCTCTAAATGTCCAGAGGGTGCTGATTTGGTGTTCTTGCTCACTATGAATTTCTGCCCTGGTTATGTCTTGAATCTCTAGACCCATTTGGAGACCCAACAACTGCTTTGTGCTCTATTTTCGTTAGGTAGTGGGAGAATGTGAGGGCTTTTTTATCCATTGCTCCAGGGATGCTTTGGTGGCTTTTATCTTTTTCTCCCAAACATAGCCGGGTGATGCAAGAACATGGATGGACCATGCCTTATTCACTGTGTCCAAAAACCCTTCCCTGTTTGCCCATAAGGGCTGAATCGGAAGGGGATTGGCCCTAGGTTTTCTTCTTCTTCCAGCAGAAGGAGGATGGGTTTATGGTCTGAGTTCCACTTTGGCAGAATTTTTATGGAGATGGTCATCTTCTCGAAGAGGAAGGTACTCTGAAGAAGGAATCTATCCAGCCAGACTGATATGTGCTTCTCCCATATTCTGTTACTTTTCCATGTGTATAGCCCTTTTTTTGGCTTGAAATCCAATAAATCCCGTTGTTGAATCAAGTTTTCCACTAAGGGAATAAAACGATCCCTGCTGCTGGTTCCTCTTATTTTTTCCTTTGGGTCTAGGATTAGGTTGAAGTCTCCGACAACAATTATATTGTTGAGGGAGTATGCTTCCAAAAATCAGTCAGAGTTTGCTAGCATTTTTCCTTTTCTACATAGAGGACATGTACATAGAGATTAAAGAGAGAAAATTTTATCTTACTTGTTAGGTATCGGAGTTCGGTGTAGATCCAGTGTTGCGTCTGAAAGGAGATCTCAAGCTGAAATTTGTCAGCCTCCCAGAGAGTGGCTAACCCACTGCATGTACCTCTAGCACTTACCGCTTTTCCAGCTTTTGTTTTCCATTTTACTTTGTTGAGTTCTAGAAGGGCTTCGCCTTCTATTTTAGTCTCTTGGAGCATGAGGATCTCAGGAAGTTCTGATTTCAATAGGCTCTTGACTGCTTTAGCTTTTTATGGGTTCCCAAGTCCTCTGCAATTCCAAGAGACTAATCACATTATTTACTGGTAGGGGTTGGGGTAGCACCTCCCTTGGGAGGCCTGGTTCTAGTATTTCTGCCGATAGACATCTCTATAGTGGCGTGGATGCCTTGCATTTTTTGTCTCTCTGCTTCTTCTTCTCTGGCCTCTTTGTGAGATTTCCTCCCCACTCTTTTCAAGGGCCTCTTAGTTGTTTCATCTTACAAGGATCCTGATATCTCTGGGGTCTTCTTTCTTGTCATATCTGCATAAGTTGGGGAGCTAGAGGCACCTTTTGGGGATGCGATTTGAAGAGGGACTAATTACTCTTGCCTTTTTTTTTCTTCCATGTTGTTAGTCTATTGTTCAACCTCTTTGTGGACAAGGCTTTCCCTTTGTTCCTGATTTCTGAACCTGAGTCCATTGATCTTCTTTCTCCTTCTCAGCTCCATCCTCTGATTTCTTTTTACAATGCTTGGCAAAATGCCCATAGCCATGGCAATGCCGACATTTAAATGTGAGTTTCTCATCGTCTAGCACTTGTGTGCGTGTCCAGTCAGCCACTGTGAGTTTAATGGCTTCAGGGAGACCTTCCTCCAGGTCTACTTCTACACAAATTCTGGAACAAGAGTACTAATCTCTTCTTTTTGCTCAATCGATGTATTTTCTTAGCTTGTTGCTTATGGTTTCTAAGGATTTAGGGTTCCAGCAATGCAGAGGTAGATGGGGCAATTACACCTAGACCGGAACAACCGAGGGCACATCCTGAGTCGGATTGAAGTTTGGTGTCCATTGATTCAGATAGAGACCCTGAGGCCCCAGAAATACGGGTTGCTTTTGAATATGAGGTTCCTGTCTTCTATTGCTTCAAATACAAATACAAAGAAGCCTTTGTCGACGAAATGGATTTTTATTCCTTCGTTGACCAGAGGTCGCCAGTTCCTTTGCACCTAGGCTTCTACAACTTTAGGCGAGGGCCATAAGCTTGTGAACTGTCCAATAAGCCCTCGTTCTGCTAGGTTTAATGATGCTTTGCAGTGTTCTTTAATCGGCAGAGCAACTGTGGGGATGGATTCCATTTTTTTTTACAAACTTCTGTTGGTTTTCTGTTGCTGGCCATTTATTGCATGCCGCAACTAGATCCCAGAATGCAGCTAGCTCAAGTGGTAAGGGTGGATCCTTTTCGCGGCCCCCTCCTGGGGCCATGGCTATGGAGCTGCGCGCAGTCTCGTGGTTGGTTGTGGCTCTTCATGCGCTCCCCGAGCTTCCTCCTACCACCCTCGGAGGCTGCACCGGGCTCTCACTATCTGGTTCCTCGCACACAAGCTGCACCAAGCTCCCGCTCTCCTCCGTTCAACCGTCCTGGAATTTCAACAACCTAGCTTCTTGCTACTTTTAATAGCAAGTACTTGAAGGTTTTATTCTAATTCTATTCCTTGGAGAGAAAAATAAGTAACTGCTATATTAAACAACTAGTTTTTGAGAAATAATATTAAAATAAATAAATCAAAGTCAAATTCTAAACAAGGAGGGAAGTCAAAAATTATAAAAAACGAGTCAAGACCCTAATCGAGACAAGATCATTTGATAAATAAAATAATTAATGGAAAAATAAATAAATAAAACAAATATAACACAAGTCAATATATATATATAATATATATATATAATATATATATATATATATATAATATTAAAGAAAGTAATCAATAAATAAAACATGGTCAACAATAAAATATGAGGTTGAGGCCCATTAAACAAATAACAAAAATACTAAAAGGAGTTAAGAACAAATAAGATGATAAAATACATAAAAAAACACGAAGGATCAAGAAAATAAACTCTAATGAAGAATAAATCAACAACAAATACTATAAAAAGGACGCCAATACCTACATAGATAAACAAGCAAACAAAATAAATCCCAAAAAGAAGCCTAAAAAACTAGGAGGACAGGATTGGGACCCAACTTCTACTAATATTCCAACCATCATCTATATTCAAATTATTGGGTCTTTTTGCAATTTCTAGGGCCTCCCTTAATTTACGATGATGGAAATGACTAATCCTAGCAACGACTTGGGCCTCCTCAATTTATATTTGATGCTTAGATTTATCTGTATGCTCCACCAAAGCAGAGGAGCGGGTCCTCCCATGCTTGATGTCAGCGGCATGCTCACAAATCATTTGATTAATCAAGCGACCAGTCTCACCAATGTAGGGAGTCCCACAAGAGCATAGGATAATGTAAACACCCTTAATATTCTTGGTGTCCACTGGGTCTTTACAGATCTAAGGGAGCTCCAGATGGTGTTTAAAGGCCTAAAGGTTAAAGCCACCTTATGCTTCCTTAGGATCCTCGCAATCTTTTTAGTGGTCCCCTAGATAAAAGGAAGATGAACACCAAAAAATCGATCCTTGGTATCTTTCTTAGCACTAGGATCTTTTTTAGCTCTGGGGAAAGCCTTAGTACATTGGTGTCTACTATATCCATTATTAAATAAAACACTTAGAAGATGTGCTTTCTCTTCATTGAGATGGTTGTCATCAAAAACTCTAAATCTCTAGTCGCTAAGGTGTTGAGAACACCAAGCTTTGTGCTGGGAAATGATGAGAATTAGCATGACGATATTATTCTGTATGAGTTTTCTTACGAAATACCTGATGAGAAAAAGAGCCACCATCATTCCTTGAGAGGAGGACGTCAAGGAAGGGTAGACCACCATTTCATTCAAATTCCATGGTGAACTTTATAGAACTAAATTGGTTGTTAAGATGGAGGAAAAACAATTCCAACTTTTCTTTACCATGGGACCAGATAACACAAGTGTCATCCACAAACCTCTTCGACATCTTAGGCAGAAGACAAGACGAAGCTAAGGCCTTTGATTCAAAATCCTCCATAAATAGATTAGCTACCACAGGGGAGAGGGGGGAACCCATGACAACACCGCAAGTTTGCTCATAGAATTCCCCATCGAATGAAAATAAATTAGAAGTAAGACAAATACCAACTAAATAAGTCATATCAGGATCAGTGATGTGCTTGATGACTTCGACGGTCTCGTTGATAGGGATATTAGTGTAGAGGGAGACCACATCGAAGCTCACAAGCTTTTCATCTAGATCAAGCTTGAAACTATTTAACTCATTAACAAACAATGCAAAGTCCTTGACAAAGGATTTTGTTTGGCCAACAAGGGGCTTAAGCTTATAGGCTAAATATTTAGCAAGAAGATAAATTGGCCCTCCTATTGTGTTGACAATGGGTTTTAGAGGTGCCCCTTCCTTATGAATCTTTGGCATACCATAGATTTTGGGGGTAAGAGGGCAACTTTCAATAAGCTTATAATTGAATGAGCTAACCGAGCTACTAGCCTTTATAGCAAGAGCCACACTTTTAGAAATCTTCTTCAAGGGATCCTTGTTGAGTTTTCTGTAGCCCCCGCTATTATGGAGGTGGTCCAACATCTTCCGACGGTAATCATCTTTATCAAGAATAATCACAACACCACCTTTGTCGGCTTTGAGAACAACAATATTCTCAGCTTTGAGAACAATAAATTAATAAACTAATATCATTATTTAACTATTATTTTCAAAAGCTCGCTGTTTAATATAGTCGTTACTTAATAATTTTGTTTTTAATATATTAATAAATTAGTATCATAATTTAAACCTTATTGTTCGAATATAGTCGTTACTTGAACTTATGTCTCTACATTGCTCTCTATTTAAGCCTTTGCCATGGTCTGCCTCTTCATCTGGTCCTGATGATGAACCACACTTGTTGATTCGAAATGGGTCGACCAAAAATTTCTCCTATGTGATTTCTACCGTAAGACTTGGCTTAAAACATATATTATTAATAAAAAATATTATTTATTCCTTAAATAAATGATTTTATATTATAAATATATTTTATTAATAATTATTCTTGAATCAAACTAGATGTTATATTCTAACGGCTAGTTAGCATTTCTCTACATCTAATTATTTTGATGTCAAGCTATAGTTCCTCATCTTGTCCGAAGATGAATCACACTAGTTGGTTCGAAATGCATATTCTCCTATAATACCCCAAAATCAAACTACAAAAACAAAAAAAACAAAACAACTCAAGATATAAAATTATTAATAACAAAATGTTTTAGAGTTGTAAAATAATTTCCCATTAATCTTTTAAAATGATTTTTTTTTTTTTTTTTTTTTTTTTTTTTTTTTTTTTTTTTTTTTTTTTAAAATAAAATAAAATAATAATAATAACTCTTTTACTCTGCACATTTTCCCTTTCCCTTTCGAAAAAAATGCATGAAATAAAATAATGTGTAAAAAAATTAAATATATAAACCAGCATTACTGAATTGTTCGTTGCAACTCGCCCATATATGAGGTCAAAGTCGTTATGAGTATAAAAGTGATAGGTGGAAGATATATCGGAGTGGTTGAAGTTGTGATGCAGACATCAGACTAAGCCACATCATCATTGTTGCCCTGCGAAGATATTATTGTAAAATATATTTTACTAGCAATTGTCCCAAAAGGTACAAAGAGAGGCCGATAGGATTATTAAATTAGAATTGTTGAATTTCTCTAGAAGAGATGCTGGTTCAAGCCTAATGGATGAGCAATTTGAGCTCGCTAAAGGCCTTCTAATTGTTTTTTTATTATTGTAAAATTATATTGATAATTCATTGGTTTTACTTTCAAAAGCTTGAAGGAATTTGAAGAGTAGGTATAGAATTGCTTTGTGGGAATTGATCGCAAGCTCTGGGTTGATTGCTTTAACTTGCTTGGAATAGCAACCATGAGTGCTTTGATAATTGTACGTCTGTTGGGTGCTGGTGATTGTATTGTCTCCCCCTGCATTTTGATTATTATTCAAAGAGCTGAAGAGTCAACAACTGATACATTTTTATTAAGTGCATTTGAAACTTTTATTACAGCCATAGGAAAATTGAAATCTAAATATAAAGTGAAGAAGTCATCAACTTTAGAGGATAATTCTATTCATGTGGCTGCCTCTACAATAACCTTACTATTGGTTGCTATCCCGTTGCTCTCCAAATGCTTGAAAAGTCATTAAATTATCATAAGTGAACTCTTGTGAAGTATTAGTAATGAGCTTGCCATGAGAGGATTCTACCCAGCCAGAGGAAGAGATCCTCCTATTGCCAAATGCACTATCAACACGAGGCATTGGCATCATCCTCCTATTGCCAAATGCATTATCAACACGAGGCATTGGCATCAACTTATTCAAAGGATGTTCAAAGCTCTGCAATCCACCTGATGTAGAGAAGTAACAACCTGTGAAGGCAAATGCAACAACCGATATTACATTAGAGGCTCTATAGCCAACATTCAGCTACACTTTCATGTGCCAGATAGCTAAAAAACGGATAAGCTCTAATTTAGCAGTGCTATATTACCTCGAGGAAATGGAGCAAAAGATTTTTCACATCTTTCTTTTAGGACATTTGGCTCATCAAATAGTACAAGGTAATCATGAGCTGCAGTGCCCCAGAAGAAAGGCACTGAATCATCAGCATCCTAGCAACAAACAGTTATTGGTCAAAAGTCAAGAAACCCACAATTTCAAGGAATGCTTAATATTTTATATGGGAACAAAATATGTTCAAATAAATACTCAGGGCACCATTCTGTTATTGGGAAATTGGAAGTGCAGCCTATGATAGATCATATGAGCAAAATTTTTGTCACTTTTATATTATAGAAATGTTGGTCAGTAGTTTAAGAATTTTTTTTGTCTACACGCAAACTGGATCATGTATTGTTAGTGTGTTTTTTAATCCGTCATAAATGTACTGTTTGAGGTTTTTGTCTCTCACTTTTAAATTTGAAAATTATAAATACTTTACCTCTTCTTAAAAATTTGAAAACTGTAAATACTTTCTGGTTTTGAACTTTTCTTTGAATGTAAAGTGACAATATTACAATGTTATTCAAGGTTAAATGCTCATAATTGGTGTTTTTGAATATCTGAATAGTTGGATATTTTCGTGTCAAATCCTTTGATTTGATATTGCTGAGACTAAATTACAGTAAATTGCTTCACCCTAAATCGCACAATTCGAGCATTAACTATGCAAGCAACTCACAGTTTATCAGTGCAAGTCAAGTTGCCTAGAATCGGAGGAATCGTTCCAGTAAGATAAGAATCTTTAAAGAAATTATCAATATTTAATTAAATAAAAATCATAAATAAATATCTATCAAATTTAATCCAGTTTTCAATTACTTTACTTAAATTAGAATAGAACCAATTAATTTCCACTAAGCATACCAAACCCTTCTATATAGATATCATAAAAAAATAGTGTGAACAAAAAAAATATTAATCTCAATAACATATAAAATTATAGTAAATACTATATAAAAAAAATAAATATATAAAACATACTTGTAAATCCAATAAATAAATAAAAAAAAATCATAAATATTTAATTAAACAAAAATCACAAAAATCATAAATAAATGTCTATCAAATTTAACCCAATTTTAATTACTTTACTTAAATTAAATTAATAGAACTAATTAATCTCCACTAAAAACACCAAACATTTCTATATAAATATCATAAAAATAGTAGGAACAAAAAGAAGTATTGATCTCAATAACATATAAAATTATATTAAAAAATAAGTATTAATACTACTAATAAGCAAGGTAAATATATGAAACATATGTTTATTTATTTTGTATATTTTTATGGTTTACTTTTAATTACATTTGTTTGCTTTTTGTTCACTTTGAGTACATTTCTTACCGGGGAAAACTGGAATACTGGGCTTCTCACCGTCATCACTTGCACGGTCATGACCAGTTGAGATGCCTTACCTGAAATTCACGTTAAACATTATAAAGCAAATTGTATTTTAAAATTTGTCGTCTCGTTTATGCTTTGCTCAGTGCTTTCTGAATTCATCACAACCGTCGTAAGTGGGCAGTGGGCACACACAGGTCAAAATGTCTTTACCACCACTTTCATTTGGGATTTGATATAGAGCGATAGTAAATCAGCAAAAAGCCGAGCTACTGACGAAAAGCATAATCGATTTTGGATCTCCAATTGATTAAAGCTGAATCCCCAATTGATTGAAGTCAAATCTTGTCCTTAAGTTGAAGCGCGCTGAATACCTAACTCTGTTTTTCCGCCAAACTCAATACTGACAAATTGTTGAATCCTCCTATTTACAGTTGAGGAAGGTCTTAATTTATCGTTGATCACTACATGGAATCAATAATCCAAAGAAAGCAAAGTTACACAACAAAGCAATCATAGTAACCACAATGGAAACATGATGATAATAGTGGACAAAAGATGAACCAGAGCAAGAGAATGATACGCAGAAGGGTCGAGGTAAGAACAAAGGCGAGGTTTAGTTTATTAAGTCTGAGGGACCCTGTCGTCCAACATATATTGAGATGGATAATTGACAAGAAATATCTCCATCTCCCAAAGTTCGTCACCCATGTGATTGGAGAAGTGTGCAACTAACGAAAGTCTTGGGATGATTAAACACGAGGATGATGTGTGAATTTTGGTGATGTGTAAGGGCCCCGGGTGAAGTGGAGCCGACTTATTGGAGCAAGAAGTTTTTAAAATTAATAGTTTATAAAAGTTTGGGGTGACAGTCTCCTACGAGTCTTCCCCCAGACGAACAAAGAGTAGCACACAAAGAAGAATGTCGGGATAATGCAAGTGGCGAGACAACATGTAGACGGCAGTGATGTGGAGTTTTTTTATTGAGTGTGACTAAAAAGTAGGCCACGAAGGAGTGCTAACTCCTCTCAGAAGGAAAAGTTGTGCATGCTTTTAAAAATGGCTAGGGACAATTGTTGACGGGAACCAAGGAAATAACATTTGACAAGAACAATTCCCATCCCCCCGATTTCGTCTCCTAGAGGATTTCATTATGTCAATCACTAAAATGATGAAAACTGTGGCTATCACCCCATTCTAAATTCTAACAACACCCACCACATGAATCTACAACCACAATTTATGACATTCTTGACCATCTCTGCACTACCACCATCTAAAAAGGACATTGGATAACAAAAATTTCAATTACAAATTTATCACAATCTAGTAAAATCTATACAGCGCCAAAAAAACTGTGTAACAACAAAAAATCTCAATAACCAACTTAGGACACATCCTTGGCACACCTCTGGACTTCCAAGATATTATTCAAAATCAAAGGAAGATCTCAAATAAAAATTTATCACTTACTTTCCCAATCTCTGCACTAACAAAAAACTTCCTTATCTCAATTATAAATTTATCACATCCCTTCCCAATCTTTGCATTACCCGCTCAATTAAAAAAAAAAACCTGTGTAACAAAAAATTTAATCACCAATTTATCACATACATACTGGCCCAATGTCCGCATTACTTTGAAAAGCCTGCTTAGCAACAAAGGTTTCAATAACCAAATTAAAACATACTTAGCCAATCTCTGCCCTACCTAAAAGTATTCCTTACAAAAATCTCAATCACTAATGCATCACAGACTTGACCAATCTCTGCAACATTTCCCCAAATATAATGGTTCACAAAATTTCAATTACCAAATTATCACATACTATAACACAATTGCTGCATTACCCCTAAAAATTATTCATCAGCAAAGACCTTACTTAACAAATTATGACATAATAGGCCAATCTCTGCATCACCCAAACAAATTCCTTCATAAACAAAAATCTCAATCACCAATATATCACATACTTTGGTAACCTCGGCACTACCCTAGCAAAAACAAAACAAAATAAAAGTATTAGGCAATAAAATTTTCAATTACCAATTATCACATACGTGTCCAATTTATGCAATATCCCCAAACAGAAAAGTTATTGGGCAATAAACTTTTCAATTACCGATTTATCACATATTTGGCCAATCTCTGCACCAGTAAAAAGATTATTCAGCAACAAAGATCTCAATAAACAAAATTCTTGGACACTCTAAAGATTAAGGACACTGGGATATTAGTGCATGCAAAAGGGAGGAGTAAGGCTAGAAAAAAATGAAGAATTGAAGTGGCTGGAGAGTTGAAGAGGTTGATTTCCCAAGTAAACCTTGACAGAAACAAAAGGACAGAATCTTGTTTTAATTAAATTAATCCAATCATCCACATGCGCATATGCTCAAAACAAAACATATATATATGCAGGGATTTGCCCCTCTGCCCAGAACAAAACAACCAAAATATATGCAGGGTTTGGAGTTGGGAGCAGATCTCGAAGTTGATATAATAACATATCCTGTCTCTCTGGTACATGGCATGTGATTTCTCACGTGCAAAGCAAAACAATGACAATACCATGACCTTTGGACTATAGATAAAATTATCCAATATCAAAGAAAGATCTCACCTAACAATTTAGGGCACAGTTGACCAATCTCTGCTCTACCCAAAAGAATTGTCCAGCTACCAAAAACTCAATTACCGATTTAAGTAATTCTGACACTAACACACACTATGGGTTTCAGACAGAATAGGTAAAAGGACAATGGATGCACAGAAATGGGATAGTGAAGAGGTTCATTTCCTTGGCAACTCAGAAATGGGATGTTGCAAAGATTAAAGAAAAGTTAATAAAGCAGATCATCAAGCAAGTAGTCTTGGATGACTTTTGATGAAATAAATAGATATCCCTGTCTAGATTTGAGTGCTTTTAATGGAATAAATAGATATTCTTCAGACAAATGGATGATCATACTCAAGTGGCCCAATGTTTCTACCTTATCCTCATCAAGCTCCTGATACATATCCCTATCAAGATTTGAGTGCCTTTGATGGAATAAAAAGATATTTTCCTTAGACAAAGTGATGATGAGGATCCTCCTCAGCTGGCCAGATGCTTCTACATCACATCAAAAGAGTTGCAATCCTGTTCAATAAAAGCATTTAAATAGAAAAGCAAAGATGCTGAGATCTATCTGATGCTTCAATATCCACTGTAAAGGAGCCTGCAAATATTCCACAGCTTGCGCACTGAAGAAATAAAAGGAAAAGAAAAGAGTCCTTGATAGCATGTCAGCCAAATAAGATTCCAGAAAATATCAATGTAAAGAAGACCACATACACTCCATAGCTTGTGAACTAAACAAAATGGAATGAAAAATTAAAGATTCCATGATAGCTGGTCTTCCAAGATAGATTGCAGACAACATAAATGTGAAAGAAATTTTAAATTGGAAAGCAAAAAGATCAGAGCAACGACAACCTTGCAGAGGCTCATGAAAGGATGATCTGTCTCTTGCCGAAGGCGCTGAAGACCCTCCAGGACTCAGGGTGCACGTCCTCGGCATAGAATTTGGGCAAAACAGCGCGGGAAACGAGCTTGATATCTCGGATCTTGATCCCGGCGAAGGAAATGAAGATGAGGAGCTGAATCCCGGCAGCTTCGGAGACGAAATTGTAGAGAAACCACGCCATGTGAGCGAAGGCGAGGAGCACCATGCCGCGGAGCAGGCTGCCGCCCTCCATGGCCACGAGCATGAAATAAGGGAACGAGCTCCTGGATCTAAGCATGGTGCCATCAAGATCCACGGTCACTGTCTGGTTTTCCCGGCCCTTGGAGATGCATTTGCTGAACACATCAAAGCCTGCCTCGCAGTGGAGGCCATCACTCTGGCCCTTCGCCATATTCCTTCTTCTCACACAGAACGTACACTTCTTCTTCTTCTTCTTCTAGGCCTTAGTCCTGTGAATGAAAGAGTCAGAGCATGTGAGCATATGGGGCCATTAACATAGTGGGGGGGCTATAAAAAAAGAAACGGAGTGCAACAGGCAGGCATCTACTTACCTACTTGAACGGCCCGGACTACGAACGACAAAGAGGGCCTTGCGTTGGTATTTACCATTTCGATATCAATTTAAAAAACCGAACATAACGTGAAGGAACGATTTAGAAGAAGAAATCATAACTGATCATGGTTATGGGCATTGAATAACTGGATTGCTTCCTCTAGCTGCCAGTTGCTCGTCTGCAGAAACTACTGTGCCCTGTGCTTCTAAGTCCGAGGAGGAAAAAGATACCTGTGGTGTGCTAGTGTAGGTTTCACCTCGAGCACCAGAAGAACGAGGTTGCAGAGCGCCAACGGCCAAGGGAGAAATGAAAGGCGTGTTTCGGAGTTGGGGAGAGGTGCAGGGATCTGCTTGAAAGGTGCACGGATCGACCTGGCAAGCGTAAGACAAGCCTAACAAGAAGAGCGAAATATCAGAACTAAATTGGATAGATGTCAGGTTCTTGCAAGACAAGTGCCACATGTCAATATGGGAATGAAAGGGAATTTCACGCCACTTGTCAACATGAGAATGAAATGGACGACGAAGGTCCCTTTCAAAGGAAAGGCCTATTGGCCTAAATATGTTATTTTAAATGTAATTTATTTATAAAATATATTATAATTATGTTATAAAGTTTTTCTTTCCGAAATCAACTTTCCAAAGTGTTAGTTTGTACTTTTGTATTTTCGAATTTAATGTTAGATGAGAGAACAAAAATCAACCATTAAATTAATAATTAGTTAATAGTTAATAATAATTTTAAATTAATAATTAGTTAATAGTTAATAATAATTTTAAATTAATAATTAGTTAATAGTTAATAATAATTAACATAAATTTTAATTGTGAAAAATTCATTTTACTGTTTCTTATGTATCTTAATATGGAGAAAAGGAGATAGAAGAAAATCGGAACAAAAAAAACACCTAAAAAGTCCGGTATTCTGGAAAATGCCCAATATTACTTGTACGAGTTGGCTTTGATGTCATTTTATTATAGAAAAAGAGCATTTATATTATGAAAGGCATTAGAACTTTCTGAATGGATTGATAAGAAAGACATTTGAGCTTTAAGTTGCCCTTGTCACCCTTGTCAATTTTTAGGAAACTGGCAATATCTTCGAGTTTGCAAGCTATGACGAGTAAGTTGCTTTCTTAAAAGTATGTATTTGCTTGTATCTGCTCTTCGTGAAATAATTATTATGAATTTATGGGAACAAACCATTGCAAGATAAGTTGCTTTCTTAAAAGTATGTATTTGTTTGTATCTGCTTTTGGCGAAATAATTATTATGAATTTATGGGAACAAACCATTGCAGGATAAGTTACTTTCTTAAAAGTATGTATTTGCTTGTATTTGCTTTTGGGGAAATAATTATTATGAATTTATGGGAACAAACCATTGCAGTGAGGGAAATAATTATTATGAATTTATGGGAACAAACCATTGCAGGATAAGTTGCTTTCTTAAAAGTATGTATTTTCTTGTATTTGCTTTTGGCGAAATAATTATTATGAATTTATGGGAACAAACCATTGCGGGATGAGAAATAATTATTATGAATTTATGGGAACAAACCATTGCGGGATGAGAAATAATTATTATGAATTTATGGGAACAAACCATTGCGGGATGAGAAATAATTATTATAAATTTATGGGAACAAACCATTGCAAGATAAGTTGCTTTCTTAAAAGTATGTATTTGCTTGTACCCGCTTTTGGTGAAATAATTATTATGAATTTATGGGAACAAACCATTGCAAGATGGGGAAACTGATTAAGATGGTTATCTCTATATGTCTTTTCATCATACTAAGATGGCTATCTCTATAGGTCTCTTCATCATACATAAAAAAACGTTCAAATCGTTATGTTCCAGTATGAAGTTCAAGTATTGTGAGGATTTTATAGAAATTTAAAAATATGGCATATTATTTATCTGATTCGATAAAATAGACATTTTAGATCAATTAATATCAACATTGACGCTTCTCTTGTGGAGATGGATTAACAATCCTCTCTTTTTATGAGCATTAGGTATTACTAATAAAAGTTGTCAAACTCTTTCTTGGACTCATCTGCTTTTGGGATTTTCCCAGGCTTTATGGATGCCCTTCGTTTGTCCTGGTATATGGTTCATAGTAACTTTCATCTCATTGTTTTTTATTTTATTTTTACAAGATAGTAATTACTGTTTTTCCTTCACAAAGTAGTAGTTATTTGAATTTACAAGATAATAGTTAACATATATGGTTCATAATTTCATCTCATTGATTTTTTTTACAAGATAGTAGTTACTGTTCTTCCTTCACAAAATAGTAGTTATTTGAGTTTACAAGATAATATTTAACATACTAAATAGGTCACACTTGTTTCTGGGTTATGTTTTTACCTTCCAAAATAATATAATATTGCTCGGAAATGTTTATTGCATGGTCTATCATTGGTTTCTTTTTTGAAATAGCCACATGCTGGATGCAACATAAAAATGATTTGGAAATATTTTTTTATGGAGATAATTTTTTTGCAATTTTGTAAATGTTATTAAGTCAAATAAAAATGGTTTTAGATAACTTTTTCTACCTTAATTGTTATATGTTTATATAACTACAATATATTCAATAAAAGTGAAGTCACTTACTAAAAAAAAATGTGTTAGTTAAAGGAAAATTACTTGCATTTAAGTTGAGAATGTTTAAAATTGTGAGTAGAAATTTAATAATCCTAATTTTTTCATAAAAAGTTTTATTTTCTATTTAAATATTTTAATAATTTTTTGATATTTTATTTTATGATTTTTAGCAAGTAAATATTTTTAATATTTAGTATAATAGTAGATTTTTTTAGACAAATAATGACTTGTTATTTATTATATTTTAAAGTTATTTGTTTTTGTAAATAGTGTTTAGTACACAAAAGTGATGGTTGATATGTGCACGAAATTACAAAATTGAAAAATAAAATTTGTTTAAAAAAAGTTATTTTCATTACAAATTTTCTTTTAAAAGACTTTGTATTAAAGAAAAAACCTTAAATTTTACGCGTACTAAATCAAGAATAATGATTTTGAAGTTTAAAAAAGAAATATCTAAAGTAAAATATCATATTTAAAATAGTATAATAAGTCCCTCAACTCATTTTAATTGTTTCTTTTTGTATCTTAATATGGAGAGAGGGAGAGCAAAAAAAAAAAAAAAAAAACCAGAAAAGGTTGGGTCTTCGGGAAAAGGCCGAATACTTCCTGTACAATATGGCTTTGATGTCGTTTTATTCTAGAAGGAGAGCATTTATATTATGAAAGGCATTCGAACTTTCTGAACGGATTCATAAGAAAGGCATTTGAACTTTCTGTTCTTTGTGATGTTGAAGTTGCCCTTGTCAGTTTCTAGGAAACGACAATATCTTCGAGTTCGCAAGCCACGACGAGTAAGTTGCTTTCTTAAAAGTATGTATTTGGTTGTATATGCTCTTGGCGAAATAACTATTATGAATTTATGGGAACAAACCATTGCACGACATGGAAACTGATTAATATGGGTATCTATATAGGTCTCTTCATCATACATAAAAAGCGTTCAAATCATTATGTATTTCAATAGTTATTGGCTTGTCAACTTCATTTCTCTACTGCCTTTCATTTGCAAATGAATAAATGGGTAGACAAAATTAATAAATTGTAGTTTGTTACAAGGCCTATGTGTTTCTACACCAAAAATAAATAGTGGGATTCTTCTTTCCATGCACATTCATAGTCAGGTTGTTATGGTTACCCGTGGTTGGCCGTTACATGGTACCCATCTCTCTTCCTTCAGTTGTCTCCAATCACCAACACAAGAAGAAGCACAGAGCATCATTCTTTGTTTAGAAATTAGCTTGCATCCATCCCCATATATTTTATGATCTTCACACCCTCTAGGCTTGCCATAAATCACTCCAAGACAAAAACCAAATGTTCAAACCTAAGTAATAAATTGTAGCCCGTTACAAGCCCTTTGTGTTCACTACACCAAAAATAAACTGTGCAATTATTATTTGCATGTCCTACAACATAATTATAATCAGGTTGTTATGGTTACAAGTGGTTGGCCCCATATAAGCTTCCCAACTCCCTTCCTCCAGTTATCTCCCATCACCAACACAAGAAGCAGCACGGGGCATCCTCCTTTCTTTAGAAATTGGATTGCACCCATTCCCAAGTATCTGATGCTCTTCACACTCCCTCTCCTTGCTACAAATAACTCCATAATAGAGATCAATTGTTTGTACAATTTTACATAGGTGACTGAGTCTAATTTTATCTAGATAAACTGTGTCTTAAGGGGAAGTGACATCATAAACTCAAGCGCATCTACTATAGTCCATGTACTATTCTCAAACAGGTTGGTGTGAATGCATGTCATTTAGATTTGCATTGCCAACGTTGCCTCCACAATGTGGATACTGTTAATAATATCAAGCCCTATGAACCTCGTATTCTGGAAGAGGAAGTTCACATTTCCCATGCACTCGATAAAATTCTGGATTTTCAGCAGTTGTTGGAGGAAGACACACTACTAGACCTGTAGTAGCATACTATGAAATATCTTGTTGGGCACCAAATCCAACTACCTTCTTAGGAAAAATGGTTGTCCCAGGTTTCTTTTGAACATAGCTTCCCACCCCTTGTTGAGAAGGTGGGGTCATTTTTTCTAAAATGGTGAAGAACTGATGTGCCACATCTGGTAATCATTTATAGCTAGTCTTAATAGTTAGTTATAGGATAATAAATGCATGGTTAATCTTGAGCACTATGCATTTTCGGTTTATATTATTTCTTAGCTAAATTAGACTTTGTAAAAACCAATGAGATCTCATCTTAAGTAAAATCTTATAAAAGGAATTTGCTCAAAAGCATAGGATACAAATGTTTTGGGAATCAATATTCTTGTGCATTTTATGTTTTAAAGTTTATGTATTCAACATTTGAGTGTTATGTCTTATCAATCAGCCAACCATCTAATAAAGGGAGGCAAATCGAGTGGTCTAGTAGTTGCAAATGGGAAAGAGGTTGATATCACCTCCCGAGCTCCCAAAATATGTAGCAATCTGGGTCGTCAGATCCAACGGGATGAATTAATGACATAGTATGCACCTGCATCATAATGGATTTTTATATGTCATGATTCTTCTCCAATTTATGCCTTAAGGCATTTCCTTTGCAACATATGGTGCAATTGCTAGTTATATGTTACATTAACTGGAATTGATGTATAAAATATTATTGTATTTTGTTACATCAACTACGATGGAAATAGGATTAATGGCCAAGTTCACATGATGATCATACAAAGTTTTCCTCAAAATTCAAGAAAATTACTTCATACTATAAATTGATATCATATGCGTGAACCACAATGTTGGTTAGAGTCTCGCGTAATCTCTTATTCCCCCGATCTGGTACAGTGGATCCCCAAAATATTCGGGACCCATGAAAAATCTATTTTTAATTTATTTTCACATCCTCATATGCCCCTGTTAATCATTCATACATACTAGCAATTACCCCAAAAGGTGCAAAGAGAGGCCAATATATTTTTTAAATTAGAAAAATGGTATGAAAATTGGAAAAATAGTACAAGGAATGCATTTATAGATATGTATGCCATATGTCATATGTATTAGCAAATTTAAATTTTATATAAATATTGTAAAAGATGATATTTTAGTTTTATGGATCTTTATTTTATATATATATAGCGTTAAAACTAAAAACACTAATTTGATATACTTCTAACAAAATACTAAAAATAGAGAATCACAGTTATTGGAAACCATCATTTAAATTCAATTGAAATGATTAGATTATAAAATTTACAGTCTTAAATTACATTTTTAATTACTTTTTTTTTTCCTAAAAATTAATTAAACTTTATTTATGGTGTATTTTAATTTACATATGAATGATAAGTGGTGCTATTTTAATTTAATGTATAATCCAAATTAAAATACACAATAATGAATTTTTGTAATGAAGATTAAGCCTTGGATGAACAAAGGCCATAAAAAAGCTTTTGAGAAGGCAATTCTCTGTACATTTGCTTCAATGAAAACAGGAAGATTATCTTAAACTTTGGCATACAAGAAAATAAAAACACAAATAAAACCTGTCAGTTTTAAAGTGCTGATTAAATAACAATTTTTAGACTACATTATCATTATAGAGAGAACAAACTAAGCATAGATACAAATTCGCATAAATACAAATTCCCAAATGGGAGGTTATAAGACAATTTATAAGTTTTATTTTAAATAAATTTTAAAATTATGGCTGATGTTGTTCAAAGGAAAAAAAATACTTTAGATGTCCTAACTGTAGTAAAAGTGCCATGTCCTCACTAAAACTCTGAAACAACTTCCCAAAACCATTGGACAATTGGAGATGCAGAAGTGTACCCATTATACTCTGTATTGGCTTTGAGATCCTCAACTGCAAGATCAAACATGTTATAAGAATAAGAGGTTATCTTACAAGATTAATCAAAAAGGAGGAAAAATATATTCAACAGAGAATTACTTACAGTGAATTTCAGGGAGTCCACTTATCAGAAGCTCAAGCTCTTTGTCATTGTAGATCGAAATAAGTTCCCTTGGTACTAATCCATCAAAACTTTCCATAAATGAACAGTTGTTAATAGATGTTTAGCTACAAGATCCACATATTCATGAAAGAGAACTTTGACCTTAAAATGAAGAATACATTAACTAATTCACTTGTATCACATGAATAAAAAGAAAAATTTAAAATGCTAATCAATCACTGATGCATTCAAATCAAGATCTTAATGGGCACCTATCAGTGCATTTTCAAGGAGAAGTGGGCATTGATGCGGGTGGGTTAACAAGAGAATGATACCAATTAATCTTTAGGGCGATTTTTGACAAAGGTGCTCTATTGCTCACCACGGTTGGGAATGAATCTACATTTCAGCCCCATCCAAATCCAAATTCGGTTATTCAAACAGAACATCTATCCTACTTCAAATAACGAAAGATATAAATTATAATGAAAGATGAAGAATATATGTCTGACTACATTGTTAGATTTAAACTAACAACCCAAATGCATTAAAATATAAACTTCTTTTTTTGTTAATAGCTATTAAATTCTCAACTGTTGTCATAAGAGTTCAATGCTTTCAACAGTTTTATTGCATCCATTGGCCTCTGTATCAACCAAAATTTTGTTTCCAAACAAATTATCACTTTGATCCATCATCTTCTGTTTCGCATCAATCTGTGATAATAGATTAACACTTCCATCCGTGATACATTCCATACTTTTAGTATTTGAAATAATGATACTTGTTGTTGAAGAAGGTAATGGTTTAGATGATGTGTTCAAGGAATTAGCAACACCAGCAGTTGAGGACTCACAACCTACATATTCAAAAGATGGACAGGTATTTCTAGACCTCAATCCTGTCTCTGAAGCACATTCAAGTTCACTTGCCTTTAACATTTCTCTAGTCTTGGAAAATGGTGTTGTACATGTAGAACCACACATAGATAGCATATTATGGCTGGAACGTCTGCCTCTAAAACTATTTCTGCTTCGGAAGTATATGTGCCATGTATCTTTAGATTTCGAACCTGATTTGGAATTCATTTCTGAATTACCTATCTGTTCTTCATCCTCAAGCCCATCTGAGACACTTACTCCTCGTTGTTTCCATGTCAAAAGGAGAAAGTACATATTATATAGGTAGGTGAAAGATTAGACTCTTAGGGGATTAAGAGCCAACTGTTTTGAGAGAATTCATATCAATCAAGATTAGTACTAGAATTCTGATTAAGGAAAAGGAGAAACACAATTCCATTCTCAATCCTTTAACATTGAAATTATAGTTTCATGTAATTAATGTTTGACGATGCAGAAAGTGTTGTCAGTTTGGGGGGCATACACATCTATTTCTATAGAAAAGGGATGTTATTTCCTTATTGCATTGTCAGTCCCTTTAACCCTTTTCAGTCCATGAAATAAGCACCACATCTTAATATTCAAGCAAGACCTCTGACATTTTCTAAACGAAAACGAGAATATTGACACCTATTCACAAGCCTTCATACATTTAAGAAATTCCATAGAATTATTGCAGATCAATGTACTGATAATTCTTTAGAGAACATCCGTAAGTATATGCTAATGAAGATCATTCCTTTGAGACATGCGAATACCTTAATTGATAGGAAAAAGAGCACATCAATTTTCCGGTAACTCAAAACCACAACCTAATATAATCTTCATCTAGTAGACATGGCTATATATGAAACCGTTATGCCATAACATAATCCCATTGATCTAGTAGACATGAATGAATATGAAACAATCTTCCAGCCATAGACGAACATCTTCAAAACTATTCTTGAATGGGGATTTCTCCATCCATGCCTCTAAGAGCATTATATTAGCCTATTAGTTGTAGCAGTATTGCCACAAATAAACTAAGATTGAGAATAATAACCTTACACAACAAATCAATATAGAAAAATTCTTGAAGCCCAAATCAGGAGATGCAGTGGGTAGGTTATTTCAACAAGTGTTTAATCCTAAATCCCATTTCAAACTCACTCAAGGGTGGAAATGAAAGGGTATGCAACAAAGGTCTGTATAATGACACATTCATAGCAATATAAGCCAAAGTAGTAATATGCGAAG
Source organism: Pinus taeda (assembly GCA_000404065.3). Lineage (NCBI taxonomy): Eukaryota > Viridiplantae > Streptophyta > Pinopsida > Pinales > Pinaceae > Pinus > Pinus taeda. The sequence goes on along the minus strand of APFE031068011.1, from coordinate 34,190 downwards.
CATTCCTCACAACACTAGCATATATTGGGTTTGTGCCCATCTTGGCATTGGATCAATTTGTTCACCCTTAGGAAATGGAGACCAATTTCCACGTCTTGGCTACTCTATTTCCTCTGCTGATTCTAAGTGTTTTTCTTTGTAGATGTTTATTCATGTCAAATAGGAAGAAAAATGTTCCGTCGAATTGGCCTCTGGTAGGCATGATGCCTTCGTTGTTGCGGAATCTTGGTAATTTCTACGAATGGGCAACAACAATACTTGGGAGTCTAAACTTCACGTCTGGTGTTATCAAGGCCAAATTTGATGTTATTACATCTAGCCCTCTGAATTTAGCGTACATTATTGAGAACAAATGCTCTAATTTTTTCAGGGCTACCTCTGACTGTGTCTATGATATATTTGGAGATGGGTAATTTTCCGATGAACATGAAAGGTGAGCCACTGATATGGTACGGAACAACAACGATTTCCAGGATTACAAAATAAATTTCACACAAAAGTTGGTGCAAGAAAAGATTGTTCCAGTTCTGGAAGAGGCCTACCAGAAGGATTCAGTTATAGATATTAAGAGTGTATTTCATAGCTTTGCGTTTGATAGTTCAAGTTGCATGGTACTAACAGTAAAGACAAGTCTAATTAACATATCTTCTGATAGTGAAGGAGATAAACCAAAACATTATAATGCTTCATATGTATTAATGGATAAACCCCTTCAATGTGTAAAGTCCAGACAACCCCCTCTATAATCAATTTCAAAGTGCGACCCCATTCGTTGGCGGAGTTGCTCCACCACTCCCACTTCCCACTGTAGTTTTGGACATTCTGTGGCATAAAGTGGTGCAGTTTTGGACATTAAGTGGCATAAAGCATTGCAGTTTTGGACATTCTGTGGCATAAAGCGATTGCAACGACGTACAATATTGGATACCTTCCACTTCTTCTGACTCAGAACACCTCAGAACCAATAGTTCTTGAAGCTCTGTCAACGGCCGCAATCCCCATATTCTCTCCACCTTTACACATCCAGTTGCCCGAAACGTCCTCAGAGATACCAATGTTGCCTGCAACTCCTCTAATTCTATGCAAGCCGTAATGTCCAGTCTTTGAAGTTTTTCAAGACCATAAATCTTATCCATTTTCCTCAAACTATGACACCTATGCAATTGCAAATCTAATAGTGTATTTGGCAATGTTCCAACCTCCACCAGACTATTGCAGCGCATGATGAAAAGGTATTGAAGGTTGAAGCAAACACCTTCAGTGAATGATACCTTTGATATCCCTGTTCTATGGATAAATAACCTTTGGAGTCGTAGAAGTATGCAGTGGTTAATGGAAGACTCCAAATCACTCCATGTTTCTCTTGTTCCTTTGACCTTCTCCATAAACGATAGTTCGCGTATGAATGGACAATTTTCTACACTCAACTCAGTAAACTGAGTCAACAGTCCAACCGAAGTAGACAAACAATTCAATTTCCTGCAGCTCTCTATTCTCAATTCCTTCAAGTTCCTCAAGTCACCCAGCGAAGCCAGCAAACATTTCAATTCCTTGCAGTCATAGAGTTGCAATTCCTTCAAGCTCTTTAAGGAACATAGTGAAGGCAGTGGCGCGTCCAGCAAAGCGCCTACTTCCAGAACCTCCAAATCATGTAGCTCCCCAATTGCACTCGACAATTCTTTTAGATTTGTAACTGCCAAATATAACTTTTGAAGTGACACCTGATGTACACTTGCAATGGAGTACTTCAATTTTCTTGTAGCCTCTGAGATCTATGTAAGCAAGCGTGCACTTAAATCAAGATGCTAGAGTTTAATTAATTTGCAAAAGGAATCTAGCAGTCTCTCAAAAGTGGAGCACTAAGACAGGTTGATGTGGTGGACACTGGTTAAATTACCAATCGAATATGGCAGACTTTCCAAACTTGAGCAGTTATATAGGTCGATTCCATGTAGGTTGGTTAAACCACCAAGCGAATTTGTCCGCCTCTTCAAAGCGACGCACCCAACCAGGCTCATCCATTGGAGGTTGGTTACCTTACCAAAGCACTCCGGTAGTGAATTCATTTGTGAGAAGTATTCCAAATCCAAGTCCTTTAATGATTGCAGAGAGAAAAATTCTTCTGGAAATTGTGTGACATTGACCTTCTCGTCATAAGGACAAATCACGATCTGTTCTAGCTGCGTCAACTTCCCTATAGACTTTGGAATACTTGAGAGGGGAGCTTTAATGTCCAACTCCTACAACTGTAAAGGTGCTTGCAAAATGTTCCAAACTGTTTCAACTTTCAACTCTTAGAAGAAATATAAATGGATTATCATTGTCATCAAAATAAACCTTAGATTGAGACCGTGTGGTACAATATCAATAGCTAATAAACACAATCTATAATTCAACAAATCCTAATTTACCTATGATTCCTTTTTCCACAATGTTTTTAATTTACTCCCTCGCACTTGTAGAACCCTTAAGTTCTTCAATGAAATCGAGGAATGCAAGGGAGAGTAGGGACAGTTTTCCCAACGCAGCCATATGAGATTTGGAAACTGCACCTTTGTCGAAATGTGTTCCGTGAGAATATCTTTAGTATCTAGAAGTTGCAAATTCCTCATACAAATACTACCAGTACCATGAAAAGGATACTAGATACTGCAAAGCATATTGCAAAGCTCCATCACACAGTTCCTGAATAGTTCGCCACTTCCTTGGTACCAACGCATTGCTGAGCTGTCATCAATCATTCTAATTCTGCGGGCTTTGTTTATTACCTGTTCAACCTTGAAAAACGACGAAGAACTTAAAAATTCTACACAGATTTTTATAGAATAATTTTAATTTTCTAGAATTTTGAAAGATTTTGTACTTACCGACCATTGTGCTACATATCATCATTTCTTTTCTGTAGAATTCCAGAGATGACGTGGCAATGAAGCCATCTAAAATGACTAAGAAATTAGGAGATGAAATATGGTCCTTGAGAATCGCTTTTCCTTCATGGACATTGTCTACGGGCTTATCCCATCCTGTCAAGCTCTTAAGAAGTTCTTTTACAACAAATCTAAAGAGCCTTTGCCTGCATAATCTATGGCATCAGATAAAAAGCAGGATCTACTGTAACCATAAATCTTCCTATTAAAAAGTTCTTTTGCCAATGTGGTTTTTCCTACACCACCTAACCCCGCGAACCCCAAGATCTGAGGTTTTCCACTCTGATGTCGTGGCAAAAGAACTATATTTTCAAAATATATTACCTTTTCATCTAAGCCTGTTGGATATTTAGCAATGACGAAAGCTCTTTTATTCACCTTTTTTAAAACCCCCTCAACCACATTATGTACCAGCTCCCCTTCATCGCTGGTTATTCACAAGAAAAGAAAATAAAGAGAACTAATGAGAAAAGGAAATCTAAGCATATTATAACACATAACATAAAATAAAGTCTCTGCATACACCATGTAAGATAAAATAATACATATCCAAAGAAGTGTTTTAAGTTCTTACTCGTCACACGCTTCGAGCTCAAAACCGCTTATTCCTACTGCTCTAAAAGCACATTTCTCCGATTTTCAATCAGGCTGGGGTCATACCACAACTTCTTTTCACCATTTTGAGGATCAGTTGTCATCTTATTTGCTAGTACCTCGAGGGCTAAAAGTCGAGGTCTTGATGCCAACTGTTTTATGAGTTACTCAACTTAGTCCTTTTTCATAGATAGCAAGACTTCCGGTATGAGTTTTTAGCCTTGATACAACTATATGGAGTTCCATTCTCATACAACTTGTATGCTGATTGCTTTTTTTCATTGTAAACACAACATCACTTAATTTAAAACCGTCATCACAAAAAGTGGCTATATTGTTAGGTAACATTGCCACAGTAGCTCTGGTTACAGTGGTGATTGGGAGCAATCCATGATGATGGGTTCATAAATGTCGGCGGACGATGATTCATTGATCAAGGACAGAAACTCGCTTGAAATTCTGCAGAATTTGCAGTAACGTTTAAAGTTTGAACAGATGTTACAGTTAAAGAGCAGACAAGACATATGTCACACAACAGATAGTACAAATGTGCAAGAAAGATGTCACACAGATAGTGAAAATAGTAGACGAAATTGAAAGGTGAACTAACTCAAAAGAAACGTCAGCGTAACAAGGAGATGGTACTCAGCAACATAAATATGGGAGTTAGACAAAAGAAGATATGTGGCCAGATGTCAAATAGCAAAAGATATGTATCCAAATGTCAAAGATAAAATGATATGCCAAATGTCAATCAGAAAATGAAAGTGTAGACTACTAAGCTGATTCAAAAGAAGGCCTATCGGCCTAATAAAATTAATTTGTTGTGAAAACAAAGTTACACTGTTAGAGAAAACACTTTTCACCATTTCCTATTTCAATGGCATATTCAGGTTTTCTCTGTTTTTCTAAATATCTAAATGAAGGATGGTATTGAGCATCAAGAAAAATAGGACATTTTTTGAAATAAAACTCAAGAATTTTTATCTAAAATAAACAGCGGGCGTGGGATTTTTCCGTAATGCTGCTAATACAATAGTTATCAATCCTCCAGTGCTAGTGCCCATGATGACATTGAAATAATAAACTATTCTCTTATCTTCATCGTCAAACTCCTGTAAACACACCTATGCTCAATTTAATATGAACACACAACAAGGATAATAAATCCATCATATGCTCAATTTAATATGAACACACAACAAGGATAATAAATCCATCACATGCTAAATTTAATATGAACACACAACAAGGATAATAAATCCATCATGATTTTTTTCTCAATCCAATAATTATAACTTTACTTGGAGCTATTTCTCAAGGAACTCGAGGATTGTTGCTGGAATGATCCCATAGACGCCTCCTCCCTCGATGCTCGAAATTGTAAACAACTGCACACTGAGAAGATGCTGAGAACTTGGAGCAACAAATGCATGTCTTTGGCCTAGAAACAAAAATCGAAACATAGAATTTTAGATCCAATGTCAGGTCATAGGCAGATTTTCGAGAACCGCAATGAGCAGTTCATCAACAGGCCATGTTGAATGAAAATGATGGAGCAATGGAAAAGATAGAGATAGGAGGACTAATGAAACACTGAATTGAGCGATGGAAGAGATAGAAAGATGAATGGGAGAGTGGAAATTATATATATGTGGATACAATGGATGTTTGAAACTGGAAAATTATTGGAAATTTGGTATCTTTAGAGAATTGAGCAAATGGGAGAAGGTAGATGACCTAAATTTATCTTCAATGAAGGAATGAGTGAATGAAATACATCATGGATGATACAAAACAACAAATGGATACAAAAATGGAATATTTACATCAATGCATGTCCCACAAATAGCAAGGACTTGAAGAGTTATGTTAAGGAAAAGTTTCATAAGCATATATGGGGAAAATAGTTGGGTAGAAAGAAGAAGTATTACGTTGAAGAATTCAACTCCACGTGTCATCTCCAACAAAAAGAGTACATTGGAGCTAGCATTCCATGGAGAATAAAGATTCTTATTGCTCAATTAAGAACTAAATTCCATCAATTACGGTGTGAAGAGCGGGTGTGTACTTTTTGCACTTGTGAGGCAGTGGAATCGGAAAAACATTTCATTTTGGAATGTGATGCTTTCAGAGATAGTTATAGCAGTTTGTTAACATCAGTTCCTTGACATTGTCTTTTTAGTGAGGGGACTGTTAGAAGGTTGGGTTAGCTCATCATTAATTTGAATAATAAGAAGACTAAATTGCAAAAGGCTAAAAACATGAAAGCTAGTGGTCATATAGACTATAGCTAGTCTCTTGTACGTTAAAAATTCATTCATTCATTCATTGGCTTGTGTATAAGACAAAGAATATTCTATAAAAGTGAAATGAGGACCTTACACCTATTTTTTTCAAAACAAAATTAAAATTCTCCAAGGTCAATTAATATAGACCAAGCCTATCTACATAAATACCTTATCGTTGTTTATGGGTTGAAGAATAAGGTGCTTAGTTGCATTGGAAAAAAAATGTTATTATACTAATATGACCAATTTTCCATGTTGTCATGTAATACCTCATAATTTAATCCAAATGTTGTCACTTCCAGTGACAGCCTCAGATTTTTTACAAGAGCAGTGCCTAGTAACATCTAGATTTTATGTGTCTGATATGATTTTCAAGAAAACAGAGACCTCATATGCATTTTATACACATATGTAAATACATACAATAAACAACATGGGTTGGTTCATTCATCCAAGGACATAAGCCATGTATTTATGGTACTTTTTCACATATACAATTCACAGGAATATATGTATGAACTAGTGGAGGTCGAGTAGTTCAAGGACTATAGTTTAATCGTCTTTAACATAGCAATGAAAGAGGAGAAGAAGATAGAATAACTCATCATATAGAGTTTGAAACCTTAAGAATTCTACATTTATCACATAGATCTTGGAGCGTCAAGAGTTCTACACTTATCTAAGTTACAGGTAGACATAATGGATGAAGGAGAATAAGCTGCAATAATTCATGGAGCGCAATTTAAAGATATAATCTCAAAGCTACATGCAAATGCATTAACAATCAACACAAATAAATATGTAAGAACGAATGAAACATTTTTGGCAACTACAATTACATGAAATCAGAGAGGAAACCCGAACTTAATGGAATTTAACAAAGAGGTAACATAGTGTAGTACTCGAATGTAGGAATTACCACCATTTAATTAATATTCTGAAAGATGAAAATCTTGAAGTCATACAATCTCACAAGTAGTTATTTTTGAGAATTCATAACCTTTTCTAAGTTTTTCTTCCTCCCTTTTATAGGGAGAGGGAGAACATGGAAATTCCAAAATATCTCAGGCTAGAGCTTCCAACTGCCTACATGACTAGTTGTCTCTACATGTAGGCTCAGTCACCCCCAATTATTACAATAGAAAGATATTTTCCTTGAAAATAAAACAGAATAACAATAGCGATCATAAAACAAAAAAACAAAATTAACAAGTGAAACTGAAATGATAGTCCTGTAAAAATATCTCCACGCCACTCTCTTTGCTGGCCTCTAGTCCAAACGCGTTTCTGCTACATTATACCTCATGCTCTCTCGGCTGGTTCCTTGTCATTTTTGGTCTCAACAGCTTTCATTCTTCAGTTACAGGAACTAGGAGTGATCACCCATGATGGCTATAATAGACACTGCCAACTCATTTGTCCCTTCTTACATTCTTTATTAAGCCAACAGAACCAATCGTGCCCCGTGAAACAATAATACAAGTGTATCGAGGATCAGGTAGTTTGGGAACTTTAAACTGAACATGATTCATAAAGCTACGACCGTCAATCTCCTTTGGCCCCTTATGGGCTTATGTGAAAAATACATGGTAGAAACCTGGGGACTTAAGGCCTAAGCCTTATGGAGCTAAAAACTCTTTAGATGGGACGGGGGCTGATTATTTGATGTATTGCATTATAACCGGTCCGCATAATATGTAGGACCATACTACATATGCCCCTAGGCCCCTTTTACAATATTGAATCTTGGAGATCGGGAATCTCTAATCCTTGCCTCTGGTTGCACCCTCCCAACTCTTGCGATTTCGAAATGCAATTTGGTTTGGCCCACGTGGAAAGAGGATAAGGGAGGGCCAACGTGAAGGCTTTAACACATAAAAAACCTTTGAAAAATTCTCCACCCAACCATTGGTTTGATACATAAAGCGCACATAATCATGTGACACACCTTATGCCACCTATCCACCTCGCTTTGGGCCCACGATATTGGGTGTTTTGTTATTAGCCCTTTGCGCTTTAAAAAATTACAAAATAGGCGAGTTCCGAGATCTTTAGGCCCTTTATGGTTTAGCCCCTTTCTGCATTCCTTCTCATATGGCCGGGGGTAGTGACCTGGTGCTTAGCCTTATATCGAAGATTGGCGATCGGGGCTTTTCTAATCCATGCCTTTGGTTGCGCCCTCCTAACTCTTGGGATTGCGATATGCGATGAGCTGGGACCTCCAATTGTCTATTTGTGAGATGACGTCATACTTTTCCCTGTGTCGCCTTGTGAGTGGTGACATGTGTCACCTTGTTTTGGCCCCTTATGACCCCTAAAAATGCCAAATATGCATGTCATGTGTCCTCCGTACTGCCATGTCAAGATGACGTTAGTCGCCACGTGGGTTTATCAGGACCAATAGTATTCCGCCACATGGCTTGTTGGAGGAGATAGAAAAGGCCCATCCTTCTCTGGTTTTGCAACTGATTTCCTTTGTTAATCGCAATCGGCCTCCCCGACACTTTAACACTAGAGGCCCGAATATCGATGATTTTTAATGTTATCGGCCTTCGGAAGTTTCATGACACCGTATTTTGTTGTGCCCTTCAGTAATTACGATCGTTGATATGTCGATTCACCCTGAACTTCTGATTTCCTACTCATATGTCGCTACCAAGACCTCTCATCGCCGATAGACTATGGGCCATGGACCTCAGATCGCTGATTGCCAATATCGGCGATTGCTGATTGCAAGTTTGTTGTGCCCTCTCCTGTTGTTGCTTTGTCAAAACTCCGATTGCGATCTGCGATATGACTATGACCTCTAATGCGCGAGCCCACTGATACATGACCTCCAATTTTTTATTTGCGATATTGGCAATCGCTGATCGCAGATTTCACTATCTTCCCCTTGGTTCCTTTCTCTTTGTTTTTTAGCTTTCAAAGGGTATCTTCAATCTGCTCTAACTTTTGATCCAAGAGTCCATTTTTAGACTTCCACATACCGTTGGAAATCATATTCCGAGCACTATCCATTGGAGGGGGTCCGATTAGATTTATGAGCTTTTGTGGCCTGCAAGATGGTTGCAAAATTCTCTATTATTCACCCTCTTTGTACAATTGAAACTCTTCTTTCAGAAGGTGATACATTGGCTCCACCTGGGCATGGGGAATTGGATTGCAATGCGTCAAGAACTTGCAGTTTGTGAACTTCTCTTTTTTTGGCATGGAGTCTTTTTAAACAAGTGAAAATTTTGTGAAAGTAGAACTTTAAATATAAAACTGAAAATTTCATATGATAATTACAATAAACACATTGGTATTTACAATGAGTGCAAGACATGTACCTTCAATCCTAGAAATAGAGTTTGAGGAATTGGCCATTTACTGGAAGCTCTAACGATTCACCTTCCATATCTTCGAGTAGGTACGTATTATTTCCTTTTTCCTCTGAATTTTTGAAAGGGCCGAACCAAAGGGAATCAAATTTTCCATGTTTACCTTTTTCTTCCTGTCGGATGTCCCATCGGAGAACTAAATCTCCCGGTTGAAGAGGTCGATCCTTGGCCTTTTGTCAAACAGGGATTTCATCTTCTTTTGGTAATTTTGTTCCCTGTTTTCATGAAGCTCAACCAATTGGTTTATCCTTCATGTCAAAGCACTTGGATCCTCCTCAACTTCTTGTAGTAACTTCGTCACATACATTGCTAATTGTATTGGGAAGAATGCAACCTTACCATACACTAGCTCGAAAGGAAATTTTCCAGTGGAACATTTAGGAGTCACTCAGTTGGCCCAGAGGGCAAACTTCAATTGAGTGTCCCAATTTCTCTGATTCTCGGTGATGGTCTTCTTCAACACTCTTGCCACAATTTTGTTTGAGGGCTCAGCTAAACCGTTTCCTTGAGGATAGTAGGTAGTGGAGTGCTCGATGATCACATTGAAATTCTGACAGAAGCTGGTGAATTTTTCAAATTATAAGACTTGAGCATTGTTAGTGATAGTTTTGATAGGACAACCAAAACTAGCTAATATGTTCTCCTCCATAAACTTGATTACCACTGAATCTGTAGTGTCTCTGGCTGGGATGGCCTCTACCCATTTGGTTAAATAATCCATGGTCGTTAATATCCACTTATGTTGGCCACTGGAAGGTGGGTTTATCTCTCCTATGAAGTCTATTCCCCACAGTTTGAAGGTTTCTTCCACATGCACTGGGATTAGGGGAAGAGGAGAAATTTTTTGTCTCTTAGCAAAGACTTGGCACTTCTGACATGACCTGACTTGTAAATGAACATTTCCAAATAGTGTAGGCTAGTAGAATCCCGCCTTGAGTATTTTTTGCACTGTGGTATTCCAACTGTAATGACCTCCACAAACTCCTCCATGGAATTCCTCAATCACTTTGTGAGTTTTGCCTTCTACCAAACATAACAGCAAAAATCCCGTGAGGTCCTTCCAATAGACTTAACCATTGGATACGATATACATTTGAGCTTACAGTCTCAAAGTCCCATATTTAGATTTTTCCAGCATTAGTGGGCACCCGAGGAACAATAGATAATGGATGATATTCTTATACCAGGGTGACCCCTCATATTTAGCACAGATCTTTTGCTCTGATGTTTTAATCCCGTTATGTTGAACTTATGTTCTTCCTTCCTCTATTATCATGCTTATTCCCAAATCTTGGCAATTAGATTATGATAAACTCTTGGCCAATCCCTGGCCTTTTATAAGCTTAGTAGGCTTTATGTCTAACTCATATTCCTGTATCTTTGCTATCAACCTACCCCTTTTTCCTTCATTGTCTCTTTGCACAAGGATGTCCTTGATCGCTGTCATTGGGACAAATGTTGTGATTTCCGACTGTAGAAGATACACTCAAAATGCCTTCAAAGCTTTGACTAGTGCATATGATTGTATTTCCAAGATGTTATATCTCAGCTCAGCATCCCTATGGACTTGGTTAAAGAAGGCGATGGGTTGCTCATAACCATATTTATTCTTTTGTAGCAAAACTGCAGCAATATTATGTGGACAAGCAAAAGAAAAGATATAGAAAGGTGTTGAGTAGTCAGGGCTGACTAGTACCAATGCTTCAACAAAAGTTTTTTTAATTCTAGTAAAAGAATCTCGAGAAGTAGGGCCCCATTTGACTTCATTTTCCTTTTTAAGCATATCTGTAATACCCTTCACTATTTTTGCATAGTTAGGTATGAACCTTCTCAAGAAATTGATTCTCCCCAAAAAGACTTTGACCTCTTTCTTATTTATGGGTAGAGGAACACGACTGATAACTTTGACTCACTTGGGATCAATTTTCACTCCTTCTTGAGCTACTATATGTCCTAGTAGCTTCCCCTCACGCGGGGAAAATCGAGATTTCTTGGGATTCAAAGAGAGTCCATATCTCCTGCATTTATCAAAGGTGAGATTCAAGTGGAGGATGTGCTCTTCATCGGTCTTAGAGAAGATTGTGATATCATCCAAATATATCACTATGAACTTGTCTTTCTCTCGTACAAAAGATATATCCATAACTCTCTGAAAGATGGCCCCTGCATTGATAAGATTGAAAGGCATGGGAGCATACATGAAAGTTCCCCAAGGGGTGGTGAAAGTAGTCTTCTTCTGATCATCAGGGTGGACTGCCACTTGGTTGTAACCAGAGAACCCATCCATAATGGACATTCTAACTGATCTAACCACCTTATGTAATATGTAATCCATCTTGGGAAGTGGGTAATTATCTTTCAAATATGCCCCGTAAGGTTACATAAATCTACATATAACCTTATTTCTCCATTCTTTTTTCGGAATCGGACTAGATTGGCTACCCACTATGAGTAACTTAAAGGCACTATGATTTTAGCCTGTAGAAGTTTCCTCATTTCTTTTTTAATAGAGGGGAGTAAGAGTGGATTAATCTGCTTGAGCTCCTACTTGCATGGTTTTACTCCACTCTTTAAAGGAATCTTATGTTGTATGATGCTAGTATCAAATGCTTTTAAACCCTCATAAGACCAAGCAAAAACATACTTATAGATTTTGAAGAGATTTAAATACCTGTGTTTATATTGCGTAGGGATTCCTTTGGATAGTCTGACCATCTGGGGTTCATCTTCTAAGCCGATATTGCAATCTTCTACTTGTTCATCCATCTCCAGAGACATTGTTTTGGAGGCTACGTCATTCTTGTTAAATAATCTTTCTAGTGGAACTAGCCCAAGATGAATAGTATTCCCTTCCAGTTGTAGAATTTTCTATCCAGCCACTGTGTCTTCCCATGAAGTTGGTTCTTGATCTGCCTCTTTTTCCTCTACTTGATCAATAGTTGAGGTAGTGAACTCCCCAACTACTTCTATAAATCACTTGATCTACTCATCGTTCTCGAATACCTACCAGTGCTTGACATTATCAGGTATAGAGGGTATGTGTCTAACCTCCACCTCGTACCTGAGAAGCAGATTTTGAGGAGATTTGAAATTGCTTGTTGCTACTGCAAGGGAATCAACCATTCTATTTCCTTCTTTGGGCAAAAATTGGATATTAAAGGCCAGGAAGAAGTTATTAATTAAATCCTATAATTCATTCCAGTAAGTCCTCAATCTGGGGTGTTTAGCCTGGCACTAATTTCGGATCTGCTTTACAATCAACTCGGAGTCTCCATGAACAATTAAGCATTCGATGTTCATATTCCTTGCTGTTTGTAGCCCAAGGAGTGATGCTTCATACTCTGCCACGTTGTTGGTTGCCTCAAAATACAGCTTGAATGAGAGAGGTATCAAGCTGCCCTTAGGACTTACCAACAATACTCCTGCTCCATTTCCCTCTTTGGAATTCGCTCCATCAAAGTATAATTTCCATACTTTGTTTTTATCTATGTTGTGGTTGTCTAAGACCAGTCCCTGGTAACATCTAGATTTTATGTGTCTCATATGATTTTAAGGAAAACAAAGACCTCATATACATTTTATACACATATGTAAATACATACAATGAACATCATGGGTTGGTTCATTCATCCAAGGACATAAGCCATGCATTTCTAACACTCTTTCAAATATACAATTCACATAAATATATGTATGAACTAGTGGAGGTCGAGTATTTCAAGGACCTACAATTTAGTTAGCTTTAGCAGAGCAATGAAAGAGGAAGAGAAGGTATAACAACTCTTCATATAGAGCTTGAAGCCTCAAGAATTCTACATTTCTCACATAGAGTTTGGAGCATCAAAAGTTCTACACTTATCTGAGTTATAGGAAGGCATAATGGATGAAGGAGAATCAAATGTGATGATTCATGGAGCACAGTTTAAAGATATAATCTCAGAGATGCATACATGCATGTGCATTAACAAGTCAACACAAATGAATCTATAAGAACGAATGAAACATTTATTCCAGCTACAATTACATGAAATCAGAGAGGAAACATGAACATAACGGAATTTAACAGAGAGGTAACATACTGTAGTACTCGAATGTAGGAATCACCATCATTTCATTAATAATCTAAAAGATGCAAATCTTGAAGTCATACACTCTCAAAAATAACATGTAGTTATTCTTCGGAATTCAGAACCTTTTCTAAGTGTTTCTTCCTCCCTTTTATAAGGAGAGGGAGAACATGGAATTTACAAAATATCTCAAGATAGAGCTTCCAGCTACCTACATGACTAGATGTCTTGGCGTGTAGGCTCTATCGCCCCCAATTATTGCAACAAAAAGATACTTAAAAATAAAACAAAATAACAATATCAATCATAAAACAACAAAATAGAATTAACAAGTGAAATTGAAATGATAGTCCTGTAAAAATATCTCCATGACACTTCTTTGCTGGCCTTTGGTCCAAACATGTTTCTGCTACATTATTTCTCATGCTCTCTCACCCGGTTCTCTATCTCTTTCGGTCTTAACAACTTTAATTCTTCAGTTATAGGAACCGGGAGCGATCACCCATGATGGCCATAACAGATGCTGAACATAGCTGCCAACTCATCTGTCCCTTCTTACATTCTTTATTAAGCCAACGGAACCAATCATGCCGCATGAAACAATCATACAAGTGTATCACGGATCAAGCAATTCAGGAACTTTAAACTGAACAAGATTCATAAAGTTGTGATCACCGATCTCCTTTGGCCCCTTATGTCTTAGCCCCGAGGGCTTAGGTGAACACTACATGGTAGAAACTTGGGGACTTAAGGCCTAAGCCTTTTGGAGCTAAAAACTCTTTAGCTGGGATGGGGGATGATTCTTTGATATATTGCATTGTAACCGGTCCTAACGCATAATACGTAGGACCATACTACATATGTGCTTGGGCCCCTTTTACAATATCGAAGCTCGGAGATCAGGAATCTCTAATCCTTGCCTTTGGTTGCACCCTCCCAACTCTTGTGATTGTGAAATGCGATTTGGTTTGGCCAGCGTGGAAAGAGGATAAGGGAGGGTCAACGCGAAATCTTTAACACATAAAAAACCTTTAACAACTTCTTCGCCCAACCATTGGTTTGATACATAAAGCACGCATAATCATGCGACCTGCCTTATGCCACCTGTCCACTTGGATTTGGGCCCACAATATCAGGTGTTTCGTTATTAGCCCTTTGCACTTAAAAACATTACAAAATAGGTGAGTTCCTAGATATTTAGGCCCTTTATGGTTTAGTCTCTTTCTGCATTCCTTTTCATATGACGGGGGGCAGTGGCCTGGTGCTTAGCCTTATATCGGAGATCGACAATCGAGACTTTTCTAATCCATGCCTCTAGTTACACCCTCCTAACTCTTGTGATTGCGATATGCGATGAGCTGGAACCTCCGATCGCCAATTTGCGAGATGACATCATACTTTTTCGCATGTCACCCTGTTTTGGCCCCTTATGATCCCTAAAAATGCCAAATCTGCATGCCACGTGTCCTCTGCACTGCCACATCATGATGACGTCAGCTGGCAGGTGGATTTATCAGGACCAATAGTATTCCACCATGTGGTCTATTGGAGGAGAGAGAAAAGGCGCGTACTTCTCTGGTTTTGCAACTGACTTCCTTTGTTAATAACAATCGGCCCTCCCCGATGCTTTAACACTAAAGGCCCGAATCTCAACGATTTTTAATGTTATCGACCTTTAGCGGTTTCATGACGTTGTACTTGGTTGTACCCTTCAGTACTTGCGATTGCCAATTCACCCCGAATCTCTAATTGCCTACTCATCTGTCGTTGCTAAGACCTCCGATCGTCAATAGACTATAGGCCATGGACCTCCAATTGTTGATATCGATGATCATTGATCACAAGTTCGTTGTGCCCTTTCCTGTTGTTATTTTGTCAAAACTTTGATTGTGATATGTGATATTACTATGATCTCCGATGCATGAGCCCGCCAATATAGGACCTCCGATTTGCGATATTGGCGATCGTTGATCGCAGATTTCACTGTCTTCCCCTTAGTCTTTTTCTCTTTGTTCTCTAACTTTCAAATGGTAGTTTCAATCTGCTCTAACTTTTGATCCAAGAGTCCATTTTTGGACTTCCACATACAGTTGGAAAGCTTATTTTGAGCACTATCCATTGGAGGGGGTCCGATTTAGATTTATGGGCTTTTGTGGCCTAGAAGATGGCTGCAAAATTCTTTGTTCTTTCACCCTCTTTGTAAAACTGGAACTCTTTTTTCAGTATGTGACACCACCACCCAAAAGCATGTAATTGTGATAATACTACTAATTTGTTTTGCTACCCAAATCATGTTATCATCATAGTTTTAGAAATTGACCGATCTGAGCCATAAACCAGTCAAATTGGTCGGTTCATTGGCCAAACCAACCGAGCCAGTAAAAAACCCGGTCAATAGCCTCATTCACTCTTTTTTTTTTTACAAATTGGGCATAAACATACTGATTTATGATGGAACCAGTCGGTTTTCCCATAAACTAGTCACTTCCTTCATAAACCAGCTGGTTCATTTCCAAGCCGATCGCGGACACACCTGAGGCATTCTTGGAGGCTTGTGAGGTGGTTTGAAGAGACATTAAGGGTTTTTTCCCTCCAAAAACAACCCCTCCAAGCCAAAAAAAGGAGGTATCCGCTCTCATTTGCCTCACACATCTCATTTAGAGTTTTTGTGAGCTTGGAGAGTGTTGAGTTTTTGCTGAAGTAGTGGAACAATAGAGAGTTTGAGCTAAGTAATAGCCACCATGCTTCCAAAAGCCAAGGATACTGCATGGGCTCATTGTGATATGATTGATGGAAAAATGATCTACAATATTGCCAAAAATCTATTAAAGGAGGGGCTATTAATAGGTTCAAGCAACACTTGACTGGGATAGGAGGCCATGTAAATCCAGGTGGAGCACCAAATGAAGTAATAGAGCATATTAGGGCAGAAAACCTTTAGAAGTTTGAGACTCAAGTCATTGAACCAACAAAGCAGTTTGTGAGTCAAGCAGTTGCAAAGTTTAGGTGTCGGGACTCAAGCAACTGAGTTTAATCATGATGAGAAGTTTCAACTTTCAAGCGATAACTGTTGATCACTAATATCATATATGTAGACTTGTTGTAGGGCAGTGGACCCATAGCCTGTAGGCTTTGTTTTTTGACTCTACAGGTCATTTAGAGCCTCATTGATATTTTGATATATTCACGTTTACATGTATATATATGAGCAAACTTTGCATATTTTGTGTCTATTGGTTTGGAAACATGGTTTTAAATCTTAAAAATAGTTTTTTTTTTTTTTTTTTTTTTTTTTTTTTTTTTCTCAATAAAAACTAATTATTTCATGTGTTTTTCTAAAACCGATTCATTGAGATCTAACCAGTCCCGATTTGAAACCCGATTTATTAGTTGGATTAGTCTGGTCACTGGTTCCGGTTTTTAAAACTATAGTTATCATACAAGTCTAACTAATTCGTCATGTTGCAAAAAATATGTTATTATGTTAATACAACCCATTTATTGCACTATTAAAAACATGATCATGCCAACAACAACCTATCGTCATGCTAATATGATCAATTTGTTATGCAGTCTACCCAATAGCATATTGTCATATTAATGCAACCAATTTGTTATATTATTTTGTAGTATATTATAGTTAAATATCTCTTACACATATTATCATCTTAATGTGACCAATTTGTCGTGTTATTTTTTCAATATGCTTTTTTTCAACTAATTTATTATGTTGTCATCTAGTATGTCATTACCAAAAACATGTTACTATGCTCGTGCAACCAACTTCTTATTTTATTTTATTATGTAACTAGCACAACCACATTAATAAATGTGTTTGATATACACAAATAAACATATATACCACATGCACAACCACATTAATTAAGAAAAGAAAAATAATTCAAAATTTTAAATATTAAACCCTTCTAAAACCTTAAAGAAAAACCAACCATACATAGAACATATTGATTTTAAAATATATGAATATTTTGATGAAAATGATCAAAATATATTGATTTAATTGGATGGATAAGTAAAGCATTGAAAGCGATAATGAGAAACATGCAATAAAAACGCATTCCATAATTACCACAAAACATGTAAGCAATAAATTCTCGATAAACTTGATACCCAATCTACCATTGAAACCATTATACCATATTAACTATTTCACTCTAATATTTCATATATAAATACTATTAATATATTAACCATTCGATATGTAATTTTAGTTATACATATATCACATCATTTATATAAGATTTTATAAATTTAATGATTAACGACATTATAGTATCTTTATAGTCATTAATTAAATATTCAACTCTTTTTGTTATTATTTAAACCTTATTACTTTAATGTGTGAACATGTTATTCAATAAATTAAATAGACATTATAAATCAGGGTTTTTGTTATTATTTAAACCCTGTTGAACATGTTATTTAATTAATAATTAAATAATTATTATTTAAATCTTATTATTTCAATTTGTGAACATGTTATTTAATAAATTAAATAGACATTATAATTTAGGGCTATTTTGGATTGAATATGAAGTTCAATGAAACATTATGGAATAATTGCTATCAAATTGGTTTTCACAAGGATTTAAATAGTTACGTTGCAACTTAACAAATGAAAATACTTTTACTCGAGAATTAAATAACTAGAGTTTAGGTATAAGATGCAACTCATACCAAAGAATTATTGTACAATTTAAATATCTTAAAATCAGTTCAAGGCATTTTTTTTTATATATTACAATAATTTAACAACAAGGCCTACATTTAATGAATGCAGAAGAAATTTGGTTGAGTGTTTACTTCCAATGGATCATTGAAACCTACATCCCATATTTGAGATAGAAGCAAATTTGTTGTTGTGAGAATAAAGCATGAACAATTTTGGGGCGCCAATCTCGCAACACATTACCAACTCCTATGGTGCAAATATTATGATACAACAATCAAGAAAGTCATTTTTCAAATACAATAGATAATAAAGGGAAAAAGACAAGAGGCCCATAAAATAAATTTGAATATATGTCTAGTATGTTGCACCATTCATTTGTGCTCAAGGCTAGTATGAGAGTCAATCTAAGAGTTTGTGTTGCATATTGTTACAAGGAGATTGAATTGACCACTTAAATCAAATTTATAAGTTAATTGTACACAATATTGTCAATAATAAGAATCGATCTATAAAAACTCCTCCACAATCACGTGAATCCTTCACAATCTCCAAAAAAAATCATACCTAGCAGCATTGTAGTTGTGATGCCATGGCCCAAAAGGCATATGTATCGATTGCTCGGATGATCATGCTCTGCAAAAAGACATGTAAGTTGACAATTATAAAAACATGAACCCTAATGAGATCAATTCCAAACCTAGAAATGTGTGTGCAACCATAAAGACTCGTGTATGCTAAACTAGACTCTTTTTCAGACTCCCCTTTGAGTGTTGTTAATGAAAAGGTTCATTGCTCAAAAGCATTGATGGTAAATCAAACCGACTAATGGAAGAAATGCAAGTGGATGGAAGAAAGATCAAGCTAGCGTTTCAAGTTTATATTTACTTTTTTTTACTAATTACATCCCAATAGTTGTTATATTATTTATATATATTATATATATATATAATATATATATATATATATATATATATATATATATTATATATATATATAATCCTTAAAAAGCACCAATAATTCTAACTATTTTGCAAAACATACAATTTAGTGGAAGACATAGTTATTGTCATCCTCTTACAACTCCAAATTGGTAGGATGTGACTCCTTATTTCCTATGTCCTTGTCCTCAAGCATTTGGTGGACAATGCCATCCTCATGTATCTTTGAGTGGACAAAATTTGTGGCATCATTTAGTTTGAGGTTGCTAACTAAGACACCTTGCTAATATTAAACAACAATTTTCTTAGCTTGTTGCATTCAAAGTTTTAGGGACTCAATTTATTTAGTTTTTTTAATCGTACCAATATGTTCATAATTATGGCAAAATGTGAAGTACATGGATGCTCATCCTCATGAGCTTTTGAAGTCACAAAGAAGGTAGATATCCAGTTCCATTAAATGCACTCTTCATTCCTTCGAAAAGCTCTCATGAATTCTTGAGCTTCACGACAGTCCATTAGGTTAAAGGGGTAGAAAAAACCTATTCAATCCTTGAATTCCCCAAATTAAAATCCCAATTGTGATGTACCAAAACTATTTCATAGTTAAACACACAAAAACAACATACTACAAATCAACCCAAATTTACATATACTAAGATACTTAGATGCCGACTTATGACCCCTAAAAAAACCAAAGTAACAAGTATTGCCCCAAGAATCCAGAGATGAAAACCACACAATTAACCAAACATAAACAACAATCCTAGGATAAACCAACTCCAAAAGTCCATTAACACCGCAATGGAGAACAAATGACAACTTATGACCCCCAAAAAACAAAAGAAGCAAGTACCAACCCAAGAATCAGGGAGGCAAACACGTAATTAAATAAACAAAAACAACAAATCCCAAGATAAACCAACGTTGAGAATTTTTTCACATAGCAATTTCCCACTAACTAGTGAAATGAAGATGCCACCTGCATTTTCGAGGAAAAAAGAAGATGCCACCTGCATAATGAGACCGAAACCTAGAGTCTTCAAATAGTAATACCCTAAAACCTTCTAGAGATAATGTGTAGATCTTACTAGGTGGAATTTGAATATGATGATTTTGCTCCAAGCAACCATGCTATTGACCAAATTGACAACCATTATCTGACAATGAAAATGATAAATCTTGCTTCAGATCTCAAAGAGCAAGCCAAAATTAAGTTCGGGTGTGCAATGAAAGGAGACATTAGTCCTCTTGAATATGTGCACCTTAAATGTAATTTAGGGCATTTTATATAGTGACATATGGTGCATTAATGAGGTAGTATCAACCTCCATTTGAACAATGAATGGTGATGGACAACATGAATTAATTGAGAAGATGACTCATATTTTTGCTTAGGCACACTCTTGTTTAAAGAAGTGGCTTCATTTGCTAAAGCCTTCGCTTGGTAGTTGTGTTCTCAAAGGACATGAAAGAACATTAATTTTTTGAAAATTTTAACTTTTTCTAAGAGTGAGCAGTAATGAAAGCTATATTATCATTAGAAGATAGAGACTATAAGAGTTTGGAGTTTGATTATTGTGCCGAGCCGCCCATTATAATCAAATTCTTGAGACCAATTCTATTGCAAAGCAAAGGCCTTGGAGGAGTGCATAAACCTCTGCTTGATTGTTGATAACATCTTCCAATCCCCTTGTGAAACTTGCTTCGAGATTTCCTCTAAATTCTAAAATGATCCCCTACACCTACCACCAATACTTATTTGGATCAATATTAACAATAATAGATTAAAGATATGAAACTAATTTGACTGAAATTTTAGTAAATTTGGATAAATAATAATACCCATATTTATGTTATTTGATATTACATCTAGTTTTAGAGATGTGTTTATATCTTCCCAACTTTGAAAGTGCATACTTTGAACTTTTTTTCCACTGGAAAAATCAGTAATTTTCATTAATATTAGAAAATTACATATAGCAGATGCCATGGCATTACTGTGTAGTTCATATAAAATTCACCTCGCAAGGTGTTGTGTCAGAGGGTAGTTACAAAGTTATGCTGGATACATACATATGTCTGGCTGTTCAAGCCTATTCTCTATTACAAAAATACAAAATTTGCCATAGTTCAAAACAGTTCCATTATGTCAAAATAGTCTCCATTGCTGTCAGTTTTCGGGACTGTTGTCCCTCTGTTCTCTCTGATCTATATATGGCCTGTGGTAGAACCGGTGCTCCTCTGCTCCATTCTGTTCCACCATTAGCCAATCGCCTCTGGGAAGTAACGATGCCTCTTTGGATAGTTGGTCAGCCGCGCTGTTATGTTCTCTGTAAATATGTACACAAGAGAAATGATTAAATGCTACTTGAGAGTGAGAGCATCATGAAGTAAATTGCTGAGAGTGTGCGTATGACATGCAGTGACATTATTGATCCAGTTAACGACCACCATTGAATCCCCAAATATATTAATATCAGTAAGATGATGCGATAAAGCAAAGTGTAATAGATTTCGGATGGCAGAAAGTTCTGCATAATTATTGGATCCATTTCCCAATCCCATTTTTGCAAGATAACGGTGATGTTCATTAATATGCAGAACGCAACCCCCTCCACACCCCGTTTGGTTTGCTGCCCCGTCGAAAAAAGCCCACGGGGTAGCTCTGTCGATGTTGGGCATGGGTTGTATGATCCTGGGCCGGGATGGGGGTGGGTCGGGTAACTCATGATATGCAGCGATAATAGTGGCTTCTACCCGGTTCCAAGCTACCGGTTGATCCTCGAATACAGCTCGATTCCGCGCAAGCCAGGTATACCACGATGCCACGATGGGGAGATTTAATAGTTTTGAGCCCAGGTGACTGTGCGTCCAAGCCTCCCAGGCGTCCGATAGATCATTCCCAGTCCAATTCTCAGCAATGCCCAGATGATTGCGAATGTTGGTCCAAAGGGTGTGTATGGTAGGGCAGAGCAAAAATATATGATATGTATTTTCAGATGCAGCCTTACAGAAAATGCACCAGGATGGACCGTAGATGGATCTTCGAGTAAGATAGTCATTTGTTGGGACAATACCTCTGAGGGCACACCAGAAGAATAGTCTGGAGCGAGGTGGAGCCTTGAGCTTCCAAATGGTATTCCACCACGGGAGAATCGGATCAAGTATTCTATGGGATATGAGTGCTCTGTACCCATACTTTGGAGTATATTTACCATGATCCGTAGGGCTCCATACTAGTTCATCCGGGCCTTGTTTTATACGAATGTGTGATTCTGATAAAGCCACGGTGAATATATGCCACTCCTGATGCCATTGTGGTGGGAGATCCAGTTGCTGAGCCGACTTCCATGCTTGGGAGAATATATCAGTGTGATGTAGATCGGCGATATGTGCAAAATGCCTGATGTCACGGGACTGAAGATGAGTAATTAGATCCGGATTTAGGATGTGCCTGCCCCCACTGTTGATCCATGGATCCAAGCCAATTCTGCCCGTCAAACCATCATTGATTCGCCAAGCAAGATTGTCTCGAATGAGGGGAAGGGCGTGGACCAGAGCCTTCCAAACTGATGAACATCCCTTAGATGACCAGGTTGGTAGTTGAGCCCAATCTAGAATATTTTGGGGCCATATATATTTGTGATAGGAGACCTGAGTCCAGAGATTTTGGCTGGATAGTAATGTCCACCCCATTTTGGCTGCCAGTGCCATGGCGAACGCTGGTAGTTCTTTGAGGCCCCATCCACCCCATTTTTTGGGTAGAGTGATTTTCTTCCAGCTGATCCATGCGAAGATTCTCTTGTCCTGGCTCCCATTCCAGAGGTATCGATTGCACAGCTGCTAAAGTCGCCCGAGAATATTTCTCGGTATCCATGCTAGTGTCATCCAGAAAACCGGGGTAGCCTCTAACACAGATTTAATGAGCACCAATCTGCCAACTCTAGAGAGATATCTGTAACTCCAGCCAGTTAGTCTTTTCTCCAGTTTGGCAACCAGCTAGACCCAATCAACTATCCTTTGACATGTAGGCTTCAGATTGAAACCCAGGTATTTGAGACCTCTATCCAGAGGGTGGACAGTGTAGGTGAAGGCCTGTAGGGCCGTTCGGGACTCCTGTACAGAAGTACGGGCACAAGTGATGGTAGATTTCAACTGATTTGGCATCATCCCAGTGGCTGCTGAAAATAGTTGTAGGATCTTTGAAAAGGTCCTAGAGTCTCGTACACTGCCATCCAGAAGAATAAGAACGCCGTCCACAAAGAGCAGGTGTGTAAGATAGCAAAGGTCGGATATGCAAAGGCCTCCAATATCTCCATCTCGCTTCACAGATTCCATGAGTCCGCTGAGACCTTCCATGACCAAGAGGAAGAGCAGGGGAGATAGGGGGCATCCTTGTCTCAAGCCCCTTTCAGAGTGGAAAAACGGTGTGGCTGAGCCATTGATAAGTATACTGAAAGAAGGGGAGCTTAAACATGCCATGATCCAAGTGATGTAGGCATGGGGGAAGCCCAGGTGGATGTGGATCATTTTAATATAGAGCCAGCTGACTCGGTCGAAGGCTTTTGAGAGGTCAATTTTGAGGAGGATGGCTTTCAGATTCTTTGACCAGATGGAATGCAGAGCTTCTTGGGCGAGTCCGATGGCTTCGTGAATCTGTCTAGATTCAAGGAAAGCAAATTGCTGAGGGGCAATGGATCGGGAGAGGATGGGTCTAAGACGGTTTGCTATGGTATTAGATATGATTTTATAGAGGCAGTTACACAAGGATATGGGCCTGTAGTCATCAAAGGACGCCGGGGAATCAGATTTTGGGATGAGCGCTATAAAAGTAGAGTTGATGGCATGATATATAGAACCCGTAGTCCTGCTTTCCTCAACCACCCTTAGCAGATCCTGTCCCAGAACATCAAAGAATGCTAAGTAGAATTCAATGGTCCATCCATCCGGCCCAGGGCTTTTGTCTTTTTTGAACCACTTCAGCACTCCTTCCAGCTCCTCTGCCGTGACCGGGCTAATGAGAGATTCAACGTCTTCTTCCTCTACAAATCTTGGGAAATGGTTTGCCTTATTGATGATGTCAAGAAGGTTGGCTTCCCGGGGGCACTTGTATAGATTCCTGAAATGAGTGATACCCAGGTGAGCGAGCTTGTTAAAGTTATCAGCGAGGTCGCCATCCGGGGTGGGGAGTTTCCAAATAGTATTTGATACTTTCTTGCACTTTGCAAAATTATGAAAGAACTTCGTGTTGTCATCCCCAGCTTGTATCCATAAAGCCCGACTTCTTAACCTGATGGATTCCTCTCTCTCTTTGAGGATCTTAGTTTTTTGATTCTCCAACTCAATAAGCCTGCATTTGTCCGCAGCTGAAATGAATCCCAATCCTCTGTCGTCGGTGAGAGAGGTTAAGTCAGCTTCAATTTGAATGAGCTGTGCCGAATCACGATTCTGTTTCTCCTTTGCCCACTTTATAGATATGTGTTTTATCTCAGAGAGATTCCTGCAGAAACCTTTGGCGAGGGATTCTGTGTCATTGATAGGGTGGGAGGTCCAGTAGTCCGCTATCAACTTGACATATGCTGGATCCTTCAGCCAAGTGTGATTAAATTTGAAGGGTGCCTTAGGCTTTTTGAAGGGACCCTGAATCTCCAGGTATATAGGATTGTGATCCGATAATCCTCCCGAGCCAACCCACTGTCTGTAGAGATGTAAGCGCTGTTGTAGATTCCCCTTCATAAGAAATCTGTCAAGTTTGCGAGCAAGGGAAACATCCCTAACCCGTCTGTTCCTCCATGTAGGAAGAAGGCGCTGCATAGGTATGTCCAGAAAATTTGTTTGCTCAAGCAGATTGGTCATGTAATCAGTAATGGGGTCGAATTGTGCTTCCGAGCCCCATGACTCCCTGAACCCCAGTGAGAAATTTAGGTCTCCTCCAATGATAACTCGGTCTTCATTCATCATTGAGAGATGTAATAGGTGCTGCCAGAACGATTCTCTTTGGGAGCAGGGTGCATATATATTGACAACTTTGAGAGTCATGCCTAGATCAGCAGAGAAAATGTCCAATCCTATAAACCCCGATCCCCCCCAGGTCGAGTCCATCTTTATGGAGCGGGGGTTAATACCAATAGCTAGACCCCCAGATCGTCCCATAGCATCAATGGCATGGAAGCTCCAGGCGGGGACCAATGTCTGCATGGCTCGCGTTATCTGATCTGCTGAGCAAAGAGTCTCTTGCAGCAAGATAATGTCGATAGGTTCAGATTCAATAAGTCGCTTCAAGGCTAGTTTCTTGGAGGAACTAGCCAGTTCTCTACAGTTGAAGGATAGACACTTCATGGGGGAACACCTCTCGGGGTGTGTCCTGCTCTAAGGACCCCGTCGATGGTCGATTGCCGGCCAGAGATTACCTGTGCCCCAACTCTTTTAATGGCCTTTGAGAGATGGGATTTTCGCCCTCTGGAATTCAAAGATGCCCCCTCAGGTATAACAATGCCCAATCCCGAGAGGCAGTCTGATGGCGCTTTTGCCGGATTCCTAGATCAGAGGAAATATGGATGAGGAGGGGATGACCCCAGGGGGAGCGGGGAGGAGCGAACCGCGGGGGGAGATGTGGACATGATGGATTCAGTGTTGCAAACGAGAGGGGAAGATGAGATTGTGCAGTGAACCATGGAGGGCTGAGGGGTGGATCCAATAACATGATTAACATCAACATCAACAGAAGAAAGCAAAGATGGGTTAAGAGAACCCGAATTCATACCCGCTTCCGCTGCCGAGCGTGCCGTTGTTTTTGGAGGCGAGGATCGCCGCAGTCCCGGATCGTCCATGGGAGCTGTAGCCGGAGGGGGCGGGCCCGCAGAGGGGGGGAGAGAGATGATTGGGGATGCCGTCCTGGTGGATGCCGGGGTGGCTCTCGGAGCATCATCTGATTTCTTGTTGAGTGGGCATTCCTTCGCAAGGTGCCCCACTTTGTGGCATCGTCTACAACGGAAGGGGACTCCTTCGTAGTCCAGCGGTTGCACCCTGATACACCTCCCCCACTGTAGCGTGATCTGTTCCTCAAGACCGTCGCGGGTGTCCAGATGGACCAGAATCCCTGCAAGCGTTCGGTTCCCAGATTCCACATATGTGCGGTCGTAGTCCAGATATGTCCCTAGGGCATTTCCTACCCTAATAAAGACTTCTTCTGCCCAGAAAGGTATTGGTAGCCCTGGTAATCGGACCCAGATTGGTCCAGCACCAAGTTGTTCCCGTTCAGGATCGAAGAGGGGGTTCCAGCGCTTTAGAAGGACCGGGGCCATTTCAATATGCCAATATCGGCCCAGAACAAGATCAGTTTGACTTTCCTTGGAAAATTTGAGGGAGAACCAACCCCTGGGGAGGACATGAACCACTGGTAGATCAAAAAGAACGCCGCCCCAGATCTCCTGAACCCATTGCTTGAGTCTCTGCGCCGTATATGTCCTTCCCCTTACGTGCCCAACCAACACCGTGTTCGCAATGTCCATGAATTCCCTGAGAGGCCTCGTTTCGTCGAATTTGATGGCGATGTCCCGAGCTGTAGATCTAACACACTTTGTTTTCTTTTTACCAGTGCGGGGGGCCGATGGATGGTCAACCAGGGGGTTTGTAATGCCTTCCCGGGATGGGGGATTTGCAGGGCAATTAGCAACAGCTGGAGTCTCGAAACATTCGAATTGACGGGCACCTGGAGCAGAGGGACGAGATGCAGGGGGAATGGGCGGCGGGGGAAGGGGCACCGAAAAGAGGGGAGGGGCCTGCGGATCAAAGGAGGGCGAGGGCGGGGTATCTGAAGCCAGAAACTGTAGGGCGCCCGGCGAGAGTGGGGGGACCTCGAACGGCGGTGATTCGGTAGGGAATGAGCTTGCAGAAGAAGGAAAGGTTAGATAAACTTCAGGCGGACCGGAGAGCGATTGCTGAGGGTGTACCAGAACAATCGAAGATGAAGGAGCGAAACGAGAGCTAGAGGCGAAACTAGGGTTGCCAAAAATAGTTTTGTCCGGCGTGGGATCCTCCGAATAATCCACCGCTTCTAGCTCCATGTCAGCCATAACTGTCGGCGACCGAAAACGACTGGTGGAGAAACCGATGGGGATGCTGCAGCTGTGGATATCTTGGACTGTGACCGCGGCGGTTGTAACCTAGTCTGTCGAGAACCAAGCCGTGTCGGACTACATTGGATGCGCGAAAATCCCCTAACCGAAACCTTTTCGCGTGCTCTCCATCACACACACACCTGCATACTTTAAACTTACATAATATTTATTAACATTTACTTCTCATGTTGGGATGTTGTTATAATGTGTACGGTTATAATGCATTGGATTTTTGTACTTTTGAATATAAAACTTATGTGAAGAGCAATGATAAAATAGATCCAAAACATTGAAAACGCATTCTTTATTTAAGACATTGAAAACATTGAAGCCATTTTTTTTATTGGTACAGGATTAGAATAATTTTATTCTCGCAATGAAATCACGATATCTTTATAGTTACGAAAGACAATTTATGAATACTCATAAATCAAAGCATTAAAAGGCCTTGATTCCCCTTTAAAGAACTTCTATTGTGTGCAATAAAAAATAGTAAATAGCTTTAAATTATGAAGGCATTTTTGCCATCACATGTGGGGTTCTTTGGTATATTATAATATTATATTATATCATATATAATAGATAACTTATTGGGTAATTTTAAATATGATAAAAATGTTTAGTTATAATGAATTGTAATGCCTATTTAAAAAAATATTGATATTAAAATGTAATGGGTAATAAAAACATGGTTATAAATAATTTTAATTTATTATTATGTTAAATTAACTTATTAGATAAATATAATATTAGTCAATTGGAGTTAGTTTGGGTGGTTGGACGGAATGATTGTTATTTTCTTCACTTAGCTTCAAATTTTTGCTAATGACATGATGAATATTGTTGTAATGGCTTCATGTCTATGAATATTGTTGTAATGGCTTCATGTGTATTGGCTTCATGCCCTATAAACTCTTAAATGAGTATACTTGTGGGTTGACCTGGTACCAACAACCTCACTCTGGCCCTTCGTATGAGAGGGAGGTTGATTTTTTTCCTTGGGAAAAAAAGATAGACATAATACTAAATAAACTATCTCGAGCCCTTCGGATGAGAGGGAGGTTGATTTCTTTCCTTGGGAAAAAATGATAGACATAATACTTAATAAACTATCTCGAATGAAACTTAACTTAACAATACGTTATATATTGTAAGAAAGGCTAAAAAAGCAAGCCTGTGGAGGAGGTTAAAAAGAATCCCATGAAAGGTGCCTTATAGTACTTGAATTTCTTACTTGACATCCTTCTATTTCATGGTCTTGGCCAAATGGACCTATGGATGCATAATTAAAATGAAAGCATCCAAAAACATCTCAGGGCAGGTATGGACATTCAAGCTTTAATTTGTAAGGCTACACTTGCAAATAATTCTAATAGAGGGGGAGATTGAATAGTCTCTCTTGGTAATATTATAATATCATATTAATGAGAGAGAAGGAAAATCATAAAGTTGCATTCAAATCTAACTTAAGGAACTTGTTGCATCATATTTGTATATGTTCCCTCAACCCTTACTCTAACTCCCAAATTATCCTCAACTAAACCATAATTTGAATAAAAAAATGGTCTCATTCCTACCGTTCCATTGAGAATTGTCTTCCCAATATTATCCCATTGGGGCCACTAGAGATCACAAGACACCACCTATTGTTGTGCCTTTGTAATTATGTTCTCACATCGCTTAATATTTGGACAAATTTTAGATGATTCACACATAACACATTTATTACCCCTATGGTTGGCCATTATTTGAAGGAGAAAAGGGGGATTCAAACAAGGGTTCTTCTAGAAATCTACAACCACCATAGTGTCCCATGACTTGTCCCAATTTCTACAAATAAACACCAGGGAAACTACCCAAGTACCCACTACCACAATAAATGGAAACTAGAAGGAGAGGCATGACTTCAAACTCATACAATACCACTTGAAGGGGAAAACCACATTTAATGCAGTGGAAAGCTAGTAAATCGATAATAACTATGTGCACCAACATTGAGTAGGATAAGGGATGGAGGACAATAGCCACCTTAAATCCCATCCTCAATGACTTAAAGTGATGGTCTTTTTAATTAAAACTTCATAATGATAAATAAATTACATAAGAGATTAGGTAAGGGATTCATAATAAAGACCACCCTCCTTTTGATATTAACTTCTACCATGCTTGCACTAATGTTAGCTAGTTGGTTGGTTTCTTGATTATGAACTTGGAGAACTTAGTAAAGCTCTATTGATTCAAAGTATGTCACCTCTATTAAGCTTCTTTAGACCGAATAAGAGAGAATGACTTTTTGTGGGATAGAATGGAAATGTAGGAACCTTATGGTTATCAAAGAGTCACCCACTATTGTTGCATTACTTGCTCCTTATACCTTGATTTGTTGTAATAAACTACCAAGGCATTGTCCTCATTGTTAGTGGAAATTCCTAGACCTCATGGAAAATATATTTCTAATTTTCCTTCAAGATTGCAATTGATCCCTCCCACCTCACCGCCACCACCAACAGTGCACCTGCCACCTCTTGTATATATTATGAATTTATTGAGAACATGCATCACAGTTAGATGATCACAATTTCACCATTTTATGGCTCTATCATGGGATGTAGTTATGATATTTTGAATCTCATGCAATTGTTGGTGCACTACCACCTTCTCTTAGGTTGGTCCTCGTGTTGAGTAAAAGGGTTCTTTTACAAGGGATCTAGTTTTCCCATATCTATGAGAAGTTGAGTCCAATAATGTTGCCATACAAAGCACACACACTATTTTGGGTGCTATTTAGGTCAAAGTGCAAATATAAGTATCCAAATTATATCCCACTTTGAGAGAGGCTATTGTTGAGATAATCTCTTACGATGTTCTAAGGATGTTGCACCATGAATCTTTTTTACATGTTGGACAAAGCCTCTAGGATGTATATACTTGGTTATGTAAGAGATACGTGTGAGACCATGTTAGGGGTGAAATGTGTGTGTGTGTGTTGCTTAGTTAATATTAAAATAGTGAAAGCATTGTACAATGCCTTAATTATATGATGTTCACTTTATAAAATAAAGTTTGCTAGCAATGTGCCTAATGGTGCAAGGGAACAAATCTAAGTGGATATCAGTGGCCACCCCACTATTCCACTATCTCAAAGCACAATTCTTCATCTTGGTGTTTTTTCTACAATTTTTTGGGTCCTAAACTTCCAAGATCGTTTTGAGACCCAAAAATGCCATTTTTTCGATGTGGACCTTCTCAACTAGGCCTTTCCAACAGGTTACTAAGCATGCCAAACAGAGATCATATGCAAAAATTTCAACCATGGGAAGCTGACATACAAAGAAACCCCATCAGGGCCCACAAACCTTTTGGCATTTCATCTCCTATAGTTAGATTTTTGGATGTTTAGCGTTCCCTCATTGTTGCATTGTGTTAAAAATGGACTTTTGGCCTCATTGTAATGTGCTATGGTGAATGGGCATAGTCATCAGATTTCTTCTTAGAGATAAGCTACCAATATTCAAGTGAGTTTGTTTCATTCTACATTTTTATAGTTTCAACACATTCCATTTATTAATAGAAGTCAAATTTTACTGTATCTTTGCGTTTTTGTTGTAATATGTATTTCATTTTGTTTCCTTCATAAATCTAGAATAGTAGTATCAGTCTGACTTGCAAGTTTATCTATTTTTATGTGCATGTCCCCAATGAGATAAAGGTATAAGGATTTCATACTTGAACTAGCTAAGCCTTTGCAAGGCCGTCCTTACTAACCCTGATGGCCTTTCATGGCAGAAGAAAATAAAGACAAGGGAGCATAAGACACTCTTAAACTATTGCAAGAGGAAGCCACGCCTCTACCCAATGGGCCAATATATTATTTCTCTCTTCTAGAAAAAGAGGAAATCAAGCACTAGATCTAAGAGCTACCCCAAAAAGGGCATGTCTAACCAAGTTCCTCACTTTGCAAAAACTTAGTTGTACTTATGGAGAAGAGAAAATAGACCTGACAACTCTACATTTATTATAGGACCTTGAACAAAATCATAGTTAGGAATAGGTACCCAATTCCTCAAATTAACGATCTTGTTTACTAGTTCAAAGGGGCCAAGTAATTAAGTAAGATTGATATGAAGTATGGTCAACACCAGGTCCTAATAGAATAAACTATTGTATGGAAAACTCCTTTCTGCTCCAAAGAATGCCTTGTTGAGTGGTTCGTCATGCGTTTTGGTTTAACAAATTCCCGAAAAACTTTCACAAGGATGATGGATGTTATCTTATGGCCTTTCACCAATTATTTTGTGGTGGTATATCTGGAAGATATCTCATCTTTATCAAGAGTTGGGCAGAACACTTATAACATATTTAGGAGGTCCTTCAAACGCTATAAAAACACAAGCTATATTCTAACCTGGAAAAATGGTCCTTCTACATGAACATGGTCTAATACCTAGCCTACCTTGTTGCTGAGAATTGTGTGCATGTGGATTCAAAGAAGATTATAGACCATTCATGATCAACTAGACTCGACCACACTAATTGTGCTTCAAATTTTCTTAAGCCTTGCCAACTTCTATCGTAGGTTCGTGTTGGGATTCTCCCATATTGCATGGGTGCTCAACCAAGTGACCAAGGGTGGTGGGAAAGAAAAAAAATTGTGTGGAGCTAGTCACAATATAACACTTTCGATGATTTGAAACACTTTCTGTGATCAATCCTAGTTCCCTCCTTACCCTATCTGCAACAACCTTTTGAGATTGAGATAGATGCTTTGGAATATGTTGTGTGCATAGTTCTCACTCAATACGGTCATCCAGTGGCCTGCCATAGTAAGATAATATTAGATTCCATACATAATCACCACACATATAATAGAGAAACGTATTCCATTGTATAAGCCTGACACTAATGGAAGTATTACATTCTCTAGAAGGAGACAATCATCCATACTGATTACAGGCCTTTCGAGTTTGTGTAGACATAAGAAAAATTACAAAATGACCACCATCAAAAGTGGTCTACATACCTACAAAAAATTCATTTTAGTATCAAATATAAGATAGGGAGCACCAATCACATCACTCACTGCCTCAATCAACCTCTAGTTGCATCACTAACCATATTCTCCACTCCTACAGACATGAAGCCTTTAGGAAACTCCAATTCTATGAGAGTGATCCTAACTTTACAACCACCTTCCAGATGCTAAGCACAGAGATGACAATCATTTTATTTCATCTCTAGGAAAATTTTTTATTCCATATGGGTCATATATGTGTTCCTTTACAAAAGCGTGCAAAGCTAATTTGGGAAGCTCACTACAGTTGGATGGTACGACATTATGGTGTGGAAATGCCAACAATGACCATGATATAAAAGTATTTCTATTGGATGAAACTTCAACAGGATGTTTGCAAGTATATCAAGTCCTACACTATCTGCACCATTTCCAAACTAGCCATTAAGAAGCAAGGCTTGTATACCCCTATGCCTACTCCCTATAGGCCCTAGGAATCCATCTCGATGTACTACATGTTTGATATTCCTTCAACCAATCAGGGCAATGACTATGTCTTTGTGGTTGTTGATCAATTTTCTAAGATGCCCATTTTGATAGCCTACAAGAAGAATATCACAACAAAGGCCATTGCCAAGCTTTTCTTTGAACGAGTGTCGGTGCATTTTGGGATACTAGAGACCATCCTATCAGATTGGGATAGTAGGTTCTAAGCATATTTTTGTCAAGCCTCTAGTCACTATTGGACTCTAAGATCACCAAATCCAATACCTTTAACCCCCAAAATTAATGGCTAGATAGAGGTCGTAAAAAAAATGATCATGTATATATTGCACATGTACAACTCCAAATATCCATGCACATGGTGTGAAAGTCTTCGTTATGGTTAGCATAGCTACAATAGAACCATCAACAACTCAATCGACCACAAACCTTCTAAGGTGGGTTTGGGTTTCAACCATTGGGTCATATTCATGAGGAACTACCCCTCACTTCCATACGGGAAAAAACCTACGATGCTCACTCTAAGGCCGACAAATCCCAAATCCGTTGAAAAAATTAAACACATTCATCAACTAGTCCATTATATTTTATAGAGATCCAATAATTAGTATGAGCAATGCCATGATCAACACTGGGTGCAACATAGATTTTAGATGGGAGATAAGGTTTGGTTTCATTTGTAAAAAGAACCCTACAAGACCCCATTGGAATTTTTATCCACTTCACTATGGACCTTACACCATCACCAAGGTTACGGGTGAGGATGCTTTTGAGCTAAGCACTCCCCCCTTCCTTGGTTTACACCCTAGACATTCAATATGAATGTTATGAAACTAGCTCAAGAAAAGATAGATCAACGCCTTAGAATTCAGCCTCTTCGAGGGGGCAACCTCCTTTACATTACATAAATGAACAATTCTTGGATGATTCAAATGATAAAACCTCCT